>APFE030673515.1:80083-111836 GCA_000404065.3 Pinus taeda | reverse complement strand
CTAGTATGATGATGCCCTAAGGGAGAACGCAGTCATAAATCCGCAGGCAATGGAGATGTATTCGTCTATGAATTAAGGAGAAGGTATATGAGGCTGCAGGGATAGAAGTAGCCGCAGTCAAAGTATATGGAACCATAGTCAATCAATACGTTGTTCATGAAAAAATATAAAATGTTGTTCATGAAGACCTAGTTGCAGTCATAACCACAATCAAGTATTATCTAAGGACCTAGCTATGGTCTTAATGATACCCTAACATGCAGTCAAAAGGAACAGTCCTGAACTTAATCAAAGGAGGCCCTAATATGATGTCCAAGAAAACCTTATATACTGGTCATTGAGACTCATATACGCAATTCAATACACTGGTCATTAAGACTCATATACTTAGTTCAATACGCTGGTCATTGAGACTCATATACGCAGTTCATAGAGACACTTACACGCAGATCATGGAGACACATTTATACGTTCTTCATGGTGACATTTGTACAGCCAATGTGATGTCCTAATTATACTCGGGGCAAAGATCATTACACACAGTGAGATTATATATGGACGTAGCAAAATCTATGTATTGGGTCATTGTATAAAGCCACAGCATTATCATACGTTTTGGGCTCTCGGCATAGATGAAGCCGCAATGGAATAGCTACAGTCAACGCAACATTGAATACCAATACATTGTGTGAAGTACACAACCCTGACTCAACAATGAGATTGCGTGGAACTATAGTCTAGCTACTTTGCTAGGCTGGAAGCCATAGCAAGAAGCTAACGCTGATATGCATATGACTGTGTAATAAAACAACAAAAGTATATTGTTGTAGCATGATGAAGTAACGAGAAAGTAGAACAATAGCATGACGGGCACATTAGCAAGGTCAGCATGATGAATGGGCAACATGATAGATGAGATCATGGGCAGCATGATGTATGGACAGTATAGTAATCATGAGCAGCATGATGGTGCTACGCGGTAAGGTGCAGCGAATGGACGAGATGCAACACTATGATAGGTGAAGGAGTCACCGTAGAGAATCAGTTGAAGATATGTCTTCAACTGATCTCTACCGATAACTAAAGTCAAAGTGTTGACTTCTATTGTAAATTTACTCTCTCTCTCTTTCTCTGCTGAACTCTGAAGAACATAAAAGAAGAAATGATCAAGGGTTTCCCCACATTGGGGTTTGTCCCTGGCTAGCGCCACATCTTGTATCCTCTTGTCTTGGTCGTCTTCTGCGATTTATGTTTATGTCCTATCTGCAGTTTACTTTAATGCTGATGTGATTGCTAATCTGGCTAAATGTGAAAATTGAAATAAATTTTGTGTCCTCTTGTCTTGGTCGTCTTCTGCGATTTATGTTTATGTCCTATCTGCAGTTTACTCTAATGCTGATGTGATTGCTAATCTGGCTAAATGTGAAAATTGAAATAAATTTCTCTAAGCATAGAACATACCTAAAATTAACATCAATCAATAGTAGTGATGCCAAGATAATGATCTCTTGATAGTAATGTATCATAGAAAAGGTATGTGTGGATACATTTGAGAGATCTTTGATATCTTTCCTTATATATAAAATAGTAGGACACTGAAATCTAGAAGTGAAATGAATTCTATATATAGAGAACTTTTCTAATGACATCTCTAGGGTTTGTGAAGAACTTGCAATTTATATGCTGATAGGTCTCTAAAACTTTATCATTAACAAAATTTTAACTAAGAAGAACCCTAGGAACAAAATCCTATCTAACCCTTGATGATGATATGAGAACAAGGTTGGTGAACATGTCCAAGATTAAGAGGGAGTTGACCTTCCTGGAAAGATAAGTACTCTGCATCTCCTTGATTACTATTATTGCTATTATCTTTGTACTTTGTTTGTTTGTTCTTTCATAGTATTCTAATAAAGGTTGCAGTTCAAGACAATATTTATCTAAGCTTGATTAGCAGATGGAAGCATTGGAAGAACATGGCAAAGCATGAAGATTAAGGAGGAAAAGGAAGTCGAGTAGATGGCAGCGTAAAAGAAGAAATTCACTAACATCATTTGTGTTAGTTTTTGTAGCATTGAAGGTGTTCTAGTCTCAAAACTTTGTAGAGAGACTAAAACACAAGAGTTCTCCATAACCCATAAATCGTTTATGAAAATTCCACCTAGAAGTGTGTCAATTAGATTATTAGCCTATTTTTTAATATTTCCTAAGTCTAAATTTAGGAAATCTGGTTAATTAATCAATATTAATTGAGATAAGGTGAGAATCATTTAAAAAATCACACAAATCGACTCTAATATGATCTTGGTCATTGTAGGTCCAACAAAATATTATATGAGGAAGTTGATGGGTAAATGGAGGATATAGCGATGAAGACACTCAGTGATTTAGGCAGATCAAATTTCTAGTAGAAAAGTGATTCAATAGGAGGATTCGAGCCAGAGATCGAGTAGCAAGTGATAGAGGAGTGAAGCAACAATTCTGGTGGAGGTTTCCAGTGCTGGAAGAGTCAGATTGAGGGAGTGTGCAAGCACTGCTCAGGAAACAATAGCAGAGTAGTTCGATCTAGTTGGAGGAACAATCGATTTAATGGTTGATGGCCGAGATTTTGATCAGGACTAGTGAATTTGTTCCAGAGCCAGAGAGAAGCAAGGCTGTAGATTTCAGAAGTTTCTGGAGGCAACAACAACAAGGCGTGTACAAGCACTACGCAGAGGTTGAGGCAGAAGGAAGTATGAATTGCTGAAGGACCAGTTTAGGGAGCTGAAATCAGTTGTGGGGTGAGGAAAAATCCTCACAATAATTTTGCTAGTGATTCTCTCAAATTGGATTGTCAGTTTGGCATCCAAATTATTGTACTCAGATTTGCTATTGAAGAATAATAATAAAACTCTCATCTGTTGCATTGGTTTTCCCACATTGGGTTTTTCTAGGAACAATTGTCCAAAAATAAGTGTTAAAATAAGTCTGTGCTAGAATTTCTCAGTTTCCAACATTTTATTAAAATTGCAGTTGTGGTTTTATTCATTGTTTGTCGTAGCAAATAAACTGCATAATTAAATTCACAGTTAGGTGAATAATTTCCAGTTGTTGCAATAGATGAAATTTTCACATGGTAACAGAGTGTAATTGATCAGGCAGGGAAGCTCAGAGGCGGAAGAAGAAATCTTGTTGTTCGGAGGGAGAAGCAGGCCGAGACTTTTAGGGGTTGCACAATGCCTAGTGAACTGTTGTGCAAGGATTCGATTTTACAGTTACAGTTGCATGAAAAATCGATTTGTCCATAAAATCGATTCCAGCAGGAAGAGGGAGCAACATCAACTCAATATTTTCACTAAGGAGATTTCTTGTCTTGGAACAGAAGGTTTTTGCAACAATTTGCTAACACATAATCCGTGGAAGAGAAATAACACACAGATTTGTCTTCTGTAAATTCTTCAGTATGACCATGGGCAAAATTGACATTCAAGGAGCTTCAGATTTGTTGTCAATATTAGGGGAAAAAATTGCTTGTTTATCAGGCTCAACTTCATAGGGTGTCTGGTATAGAGACAGTGGGGTGTCAACTCACATGACAGCGGTTAGAGAATAATTCTATAGCTACGAGGAGGAGCAGATGGACTTATAGATTACAATGGGAAACAAAACAAAGTGTACTCCAATAGGGAGAGGTACCATCGATTTTCAGAGGGAGTCAAGAGCAAGTACCAACACTATTGATGTATTGCATGTGCCAAGATTGGGTATGAACCTAATTTCAGTATCTTAGTTACAAGATAAGGAATATAATATCTACTTTGCAGGGAAGAAAGTGTTTGTCAAACACTTGAGCTGAAAGAGGGTGAGACATACCGGAGTTCGAAGCAACAGGTCATATAGGTTGTAGCTTGACTATCCAATGGCACTAATAGGCAATAACATTAGCAGTGGGACAGAACTGAATTATTTATGGCATAGGAGAATGGGACATCTACACCATGGAGCACTCAAGATGCTCAGGGATACAGTAACAAGGGTTTCAAAACTTCGCACGGAACATGATGATGTGTGTAGAGGATGCATGTTTGGGAAGTATGCTAAGGCATCATTCCCAAGAAGTGACATCAGAGAAAATGGTGTATTAGGACTTATACATTCATATATTTGTGGCCCGATGTCTACTAGAGCTCTTAGTGGGGCCGAATACTTCATCACCTTTATTGATGACCATTCCAGAAAAACCTGAATCTACTTCCTGAAGACCAAGGATGAGGTCTTCAATCGTTTCCGAGTTTAAGGCTCTCGTGGAGAATGCAACAAGGAAGAAGATCAAGGTGCTTCGCTCAGATAATGGTGGAGAGTATATTGATAAACACTTCACATATTTTTGTACGGAGGAAGGCATCAAAAGAGAGTGGACAACTCCTTACAATCCACAGTTGAATGGGGTAGCGAAGCAAAAAACAGAACTATAGTTGGGGCTACAAACACAATGTTATATTACCATGATTTTCCCAAGTTTCTATTAGCAGAGGAATGTAACACAACAGTGTATATTCAGAACAAGACCCATCAAAGAGAATTGGGGAAGAAAACGCTAGAAGGGGTCTTCACAAGAAAGAAGCCAAAAGTCAGTCACTTCAGGATCTTTGGCAGTGTTGCTTATTGCCACGTGCTAGATGAGAAGTGCACCGAATTGGATCAGACTGCAAAGAAGAGGTTTCTTGTTGGGTATAGCAAAACCTCCAAGGCATACATGATCTACATTCCTAGCAATAGGAAGATTGTAGTGAGACAAGACATAAAGTTCATGGAAGATCGAGCTTTCAAGAGATCTTGTGATATGCTTGCAGGTGATCAAAATTAGCCAGTTGAAGTTCCATTGGTCTAGTGACAAGGGAAACCACTGGAAAAATCACGGGGATTCAGTAGAGTGACTAATATTAGCATTTCCTCAAGTGCGGGGAACCTACTGAGATCTTAGGAGACAGGGCAAAAGATGTGGAATGAGGAGGAGCTGGTTGAACCTCCCACCACTAGTGGTCAAACAAACAAAGAAGTCCATCAAACATTGAGAGATGCAAAGGAGTTTATTGGAGCTCCTAGAAAAAACAAGAGAGAGCGCAGACAACCTGATAGATATCAAGCATTGGTATCTCAAGTTGCAGAACCTTCCAGCTTTTAAGGAGCTGCACAACATTAGGTGTGGGTAGATGCCATGGTAGAAGAATATAGCTCTATCATGACAGATGATGTTTGGGAAGTGGTGTCGAGACCAGAGGACAAGTTAGTTGTAGGTTCTCGATGGATCTACAAGGTCAAGTATGCAACAGATGGTAGTGTGGAAAAGTACAAGGTTATATTCGTGGCAAAGGGGTATGAAAAGAAAGAAGGGATAGATTATGAGGAGACCTTCGACCCAGTTGCTAAATACACTTCTATTCGGTTAGTTATATCTCTAGCAGCTCAAATGAGATGGCAGATTCACCAAATGGACGTCAAGACAACATTCTTGAATGGGGTGATAGAGGAAGAGGTGTACATCAAATAGCCAGAGGGCTTCGATACTCATGAGAGGCGCACTCGTGTGCACAATGAAGAAAGATCTATATGGGATCAAGTAGGCTCCCAAGGCATGGTATGGTCAGATTATCAGCTACTTGAAGTAGATGGGATTCGTCAAGAGTGACACAGATCCCAACCTTTACTATTTGATGGTAGAGGGTGAGCCACTCATCCTAGTATTGTATGTGGATGATCCTCTTCCTGAAAGGATCATCAGGGTTCATAGAGGATTGCAAGAGGAACCTGGAAGCAGAGTTTGATTGCACTATTTCCTAGGATTAGAAGCATGGCAAAGGTACGGGGAGATCTTCCTTGGGCAAGGAAGATGCACTATAGATATTTTGAAGAGGTTCAAAATGTACGATTGTAGACCCATGTCTACGCCCATGATCACCAACTAGAAGAAGATAGAAGCGTTAGATGACAAACCCCACCTTGTATAGACAGCTCTCGGTTCTCTCATGTATCTAGTCAACACTAGGTTATATATCTGCTTCACAGTCGATACCCTCAGCCAGTTTATGGTAGAACCGAAGAGGGTAATTTGGGCAGCAATGAAGCATATTTTGAGGTATGTGCGTGGCACAATCAAGTATGGGTTAAGATACGCTCGAGGGCATACACCAGGCTATGTGGATTCAAAAATGTATATTAGGCAAGTAGTTAATTGGACAAGAAAAATATCTTTGGGTACTGCTTCAAAGTTGGATCGGGAATGGTTTCTTGGTGTATTACGAAGCAAAAGTCAGTAGCATTGAGCTCTACAGAAGCATAGTATATGGCAGCAAGCTACTGGTAAGCTTGTTCAGGCAAAGGATGGAGGAAACCAGTGTCTACTGTGATAATCAAATTTGCATCAATCTCTCTGAGAATCCAATGTTTCATGATAGGTCGAAACACATAGATATTCAGTGTCATTTCAACAGAGATTGCATGTAGCGTGGAGCAGTCTAGCTACAGTATGTTCTCACAGATAAGCAGGTTGTTACTCAGAAAAGATTTAGGTAGAGCTAAGTTCATCTATTTAAGAGAACAGATGGTTATGATAGAGAACCCTTTTTAGTAGCAGGGACAATTTATTTTGGATGCTACTCAGTGCAGTTTCAACAGCTGTGAAAATTCCAATATGAAATCCTATTGCAGCAACTGGTATTATTTCTCCTAATTGTTAATTAATTTAATAATTTATCAACTACGACAAATATCGAAATAAACACACTGCAACCTTCACAAATAAAATATTGTGGAAAAAATAATGCACTGAAAACTGAGAAATGCTAATGCACGCACATAAAATATGAGACACTATTTTTTGGATAAATGTCCCCGAAAAAACCCAACTTTGGAAAATTGGTGCAGTAGTGAGGGTTTTTATTATTATGCAGTAGTGAAAATTTGAGTACAATCTGGATGCCTGAAACTAGCAATCCACAACAAGAAATCTGGGCAAAATTATTGAAGAGAATTTACCCTTCCTCCATAAGTAATCCCGGCACAACTTGCCTACAGAAATCTCGGCCTCCTGAAGATTCTACATCACCCTCTACGCTGGAATATGCAGTCACTATGATGTCTAGCCTCTGGCTAGTCTCTAATGAAGTCATTCTGCCTACTACTACTGAGAAATTTGTCTCTCCGGCCCTCTAGATCTTATGCCTAGCCTCCTAATCTGAGAACAATTTTCTCTCCAGCAAATCTCACTACCCTTTCTAAAGCTACTATGTAGAGATTTGTGCTGCCTCATTGGGATAACTCGGCCCTCTTGCTGCAATCTCTCTGGATCTAGAAAACTTCCTTCGGATCGCTGTCCCTACCCCTCACTCATTGCTTCGATCTCTATCTCTCCGTAAACTGACTGCTGCTACTCTGGAAATCGATTTGCCAAGAAATCGAACTACTCAAGTGTATTCTCCATCACCACGTCGACCTCCTCTTATAATCCACTGTTGGAGCACCAACAACCAAGATTTAAACATAATTGATGGCTAGGATCATCTTTGGATCGATCCATGTGAGTTTCTAGACTATTCTCACCTTATCTCAATTAATATTGATTAATTAACCATACTCCATAAGTCTAAACTTAGGAAATATTTAAAAATCGATTAATAATCTAATTGAGACACTTCTAGGCGGAATTTCTAGAAACAGTTTATGGGTTTTGGATATCTCATGTATCCCAACCTCTCCACCAAATTTCATGGCTAGAACACATTTGATGCTACAAAAACTAGCATTCCCTCTTAGCGAGAAATTTGTTCTAGTGTTGCACACCCTGCCACAACACTTTGTCTCTGTATCATCTCTTGTCACGCTGTTGATGTGTGGTTGCTACTGCCCACCAAGTACTGTGCAACTCTGATATTGCATCTATGCTACTATTGATATTGCCATATTGTTGCCAACTCTACATCTGCATTGCAACATCTGCAACTGAAAAGCATCCAAAATACTTCATCAATTGTGTTAAGTATGATGCATTGTCTCTTGAGTCTTGACTGCTACTAGCATATGCACTTTCATTGAAGAATTTGCGTTGTTTCCAACTTTGCATTGAGCCAATTTCTCTGTTGTCAACACTGCACTACGCTCCCCAGCCTCTAACTGGTACTAGTGTGCAACTATCACTCTGGTACGAAATGCATCAATTACCATTGATCCATCCTGCTTCTGAATATTGTGGGCCCTCGTAGCCAAGTAATGATCCATGAGGTGGAATCCTCAAGGACCCTGCCCAATCTCTGTAGTTTGTTGGGACTACAATACCAATCTCCCCACCTCACTCTTGGAGGTATATCTGCGAACATCATGAAGTCTTCCTCCACCCTAGAGGAAAACCAGTCAATCTCTGCAGAAGTTGTGTGTTGGTCCTGCTTCTCATCCTTGCCTTTCTTCCTAAGAGGACACTGGGTACTGCATTGACCAAGCTCATCACATCTGAAGCATTTGACCTTTGACAGGTCCTTCTTGTTCTTCCTCTACTCCCCCTGCCCCTGAATGGGACCCTTTAATGATAGGGCCACATTCTCCTCCTCCTTCACCACCTTTGATCCATTGTTGCTACTGCCACTAATGGAGCTCTTTAACAGAGCTTGTTTCAACACCTCCTATTGCATATAGGCCCACATCTTGTCCCACTCTGGTAGCCTATCTCTGCCCAATATGCTTTGGACAAAGACCTACCACTCCTTTGAGACACTGTTGAGTGCCAATCGCACTAAGCTCTGTGGGTTGAGGCGCTGCCCCAATAGTTGACAGTTGATCTCAAACCTCTTGAATCCTAGTAAGGAAGGGATCTATGCCTTCCCCCTTCTGCATCCAAATGCATCTCATCTTCTCCTCAAGAAACATCTTCTGTTACTTGGAAGTTCCCTGTTATAACGTGGAGAGAGCATCCCACATCTGCTTGGAAGTATCTATGCCAGCTATATGTGAGATTGTATGATCCCAGACTCCATCTAAGATCAACCCTTTCACCCACGCCATCTCTTTCTGTTGATCTGCATCCTGGGGAACTGCCACTACATTATCAATGTAGGCTTCCAGGCGTTATTCATCTAGAAGGAAGGCCATCCTAGCCTTCCAGATGAGATAGTTGGAAGCTCCATCCAACTTATCTTGATCACGAAGCCCTGCAGTGGCCATCTGAACGAACTGTCAAAAAATCCCTCTTTCCTTCAGATTGGTTATTGCTCTGCTACTCACAGTCCCTTATGGAGTGAGAATATTTGCTCACAACTACTGCTAATCTACAAGAAAAATCAAACTTTTGAGACTAGAAGTTCCCTAAAGAAAACTTTCCCTTAACTGTGTGCTTCTCTCTCTTCCACCTGACATTGGCTCTGCTCTTAGCGAACTGCTGCAAAACCCTCTGCATCCACCTAGAGATCTGCCCAACGAAAGTTATGAGTTGCTCCCTTTGCCTTTGGAATTACTCAATCTGGAAAATCAATTTTTTTGCTCTGAAAAGTCGAGTTTCCTCAAGTAACTTGGCCTCTTGGCAAAAGACTACGTTGACCTGGGAATTTCAGCTTGCTACTCTTTACTAAACAACAAATTTTTTTTTTTTACCTATGAGCTCTTCAGCTAATCAACTGTGCTCTGATACCATGTGAAAATTCCGATATGAAATCCTATTGCAGCAATTGGTATTATTTCTCCTAATTGTTAATTAATTTAACAATTTATCTACTGCGACAAATATCAAAATAAACACACTGCAACCTTCACAAATAAAATATTGCGGAAAAATAATGTGTTGGAAACTGAGAAATGCTAGCACACACACATAAAATATAAGACCATTATTTTTGGACAAATGTCCCTGGAAAAACCCAACTTGGGAAAATCGATGCAGCAGTGAGGGTTTTTATTACTATGTAGCAATTAAAAATTGAGTACAATCTGGATGCCTGAAACTGGCAATCCACAACAAGAAAATCTGGGCAAAATTATTGAAGGGAATTTACCCTTCCTCCACAAGCAATCCCGACAAAACTTGCCTACAAAAAACTTGGCCTCCTGAAGCTTCTACATTGCCCTCTGCGCTGGAGTATGTAGTCACTATGACGTCTAGCCTCTTATTGGTCTCTGATGAAGTCATTATGCCTAATGTTGCTAATAAATTCATCTCTCTGGCTCTCTAGATCCTTTGCTCAATGTCTGGATCTTAGAACGATTTTCTCTCCAGCAAATCTCGTTGCCCTCTCTAAAGCTACTGCTTAGAGCTCTGCGTTGCCTCACTAAGATAAGTCAGCCCTCTTGCTGTTGCCTCTTCGGATCTGGAAAACTTCCTCTGAATCACTGTCCCTACCCTTCACTCACTACTTCGATCCCTGGCTCTCTCTGACAACTGACTGCTGCTACTCTGGAAATCAATCTGCCAAGAAATCAAACTGTTCAAGTGTATTCTCCATCACCACATCGACGTCCTCTTATAATCCATTATTGGAGCACCAATGACCAATATTCAAACATAATTGATGGTTAGGATTATCTCTGGATTGATCAATGTGAGTTTCTAGACTATTCTCGCCTTACCTCAATTAATACTGATTAATTAACCATATTCCCTAAGTTTAGACTTAAAAAATATTTAAAAATCGGTTAATAATCTAATTGAGACACTTCTAGGCGGAATATTCGAAACGATTTCTGGGTTTTGGAGATATCATGTATTCTAGCCTCTCCACCAGATTTCGTGGCTAGAACACATTTGGTGCTACAAAATCTAACAACAACAATAGATGAGAGGGAGTTACAGTGTAGATGCAAAGTTGGTAGCAGTATAGCAGTGTCAGCAGCAGCACAGATGAAGCATTAGAGTTGTGAAGTAGTTAGTGGGAACTGGGCAAATATCGGCAACATGACAAAGGGTGGTACAAAAACAAGGTGTTGTGGTAGTATGTGCAGCACTAAAGAAAACACCTTTCTCGCTAAGAGAGAGTGTTATTTTTTGTAGCATCATAGGTGTTCTAGTCTCGAAACTTTGTGGAGAGACTAAAACATAAGAGTTCTTGATAACCCATAAATCGTTTCTGGAAATTCCACCTAGAAGTGTCTCAATTAGATTATAAGCCTATTTTTTAATATTTTCTAAGTCTAAACTTAGGAAATCTGGTTAATTAATCAATATTAATTGAGATAATGTGAGAATCATCTAGAAACTCACACAGATCAACTCTGATATGATCTTGGCCCTTGATTAAGTTTTAAACCTGGTCGTTGGAGGTCTAACAAAAGATTATAAAAGGAATTCGTTGGGTAGATGGAGGATACACCAATGTAGACACTCAGTGATCTAGGAAGATCGACTTTCTAGTAGCAGAGTGATTCAGTGGGAGGATTCGAGCCAAATACCGAGTAGCGGGTGGCAGAGGAGTGAAGCAGCAATTCCAATGGATATTTTCAGTGCCTGAAGAGTCAGATTGACGGAGTGCAAGCTTTCCCAAAGGTTCTGCGCAAGGACTACGCAAGCAACAACATCAGAGCAATTCGATCTAGCTGGAGGAACAATCAATTCAGTGGTTTATGGCCGAGATTTTGATCAGGAGGACCAATGAATTAGTTCCAGAGCTAGAGAAAAGCAGAGTTGTAGATTTCAGAAATTTCCGAAGGTAGCAACAACAATGTCTACGCAAGAACTGCGTGGAGGTTGACGTAGAAGGAAGTACGAATTGCTGAGGGGCCAGTTTCGGGAGCTGAAATCAGTTGTAGGGTGAGGAAAAATCCTCACAATAATTTTGCTAGTGATTATCTCATATTGGATTGCCAGTTTTCCATCAAAATTATTGTACTTAGATTTGTTGCTAAAGAATAATAATAAAACCCTCATCTGTTGCACCACTTTTCCCGTATTGGGTTTTTCAAGGGACAATTGTCCAAAAATAACGGTGTTAAAATTCGTGTGTGTGCTAGAATTTCTCAGTTTCTAGCATTTTCTTAAAATTGTAGTTGTGATTTTATTCATTGTTTGCGATAGCAAATAAAGTGCGTAATTGAATTCACAGTTAGGAGAATAATTTCCAATTTTTGTAATAGACGAAATTTTCACAAATTAGAAAGAGGGAGCTATTAGATCTTGAAGTTTAGTAGAAACTAGAGAAGCTTATGATAAAATAAATGACATATCTATGAAAGAAGTTGAAATGTTTTGATGTTGTTGTACCGACGGTTGATTGGTTCGATTCAGGAATACATTTATTGGGTTAACAATACTAATGTCAACATAAATTCTACTAATGATTGGAATCTAATATGATTTCTTGAAAGAGTATGAAGTGGAATGAAGGAAGAAGAGATGTGAAGGCTTGTGCAATCAACTATGAAGATGTTTGGCTCCATGTGTTTGATGAACCACTTGATGAAATGTTGGATTCAAAGGTGCATGAAGATTATCTGAAAACTAGGAAGGTCAAAGATTGTTATGACATGATGCAAATATGAGCCAAGAAGCTACAAAGATCTCCACGAAAGAACAAATAGTCAATGCATTCATGAGTATTTTTGACAAACTTAGTCTTGTTATTTCTCTGTGTTATAGAGGGAGTGAGGATCTCCTCCCTGGTTGAGAGGGAGTGAGGGTGGACACTATATTCTTCGTGTGTCATGCACTAGGGCCAGGACTAACAATCGTAAGCCTAGTGAAGGCACTGGTGAGGAGAATGGTGGATTAGATAAGTAGTTGGGATCGATATTATTTGAGGGTTTGTATCCAAAATAAAAATAGTCTCGTGAACTGATATTCTTTGAGTATGGGTATCCAAGATAAGAATAGTCATGTGATTACATACTTAGTGAACATATGGATGGGGCATGTGCCTTGAGAGGCAGTGGTGTCCAAATTTATGTCTCTCAGCATTGTGCTCTGATCTAGTGGAGAGATAGAGCTTATTAGTCAAGGCCTTTCTACTTTTGACAATGTTGGTTATGTTGATGCTTATTAATTCAAATCCCTTCTTATGAGAATATTTCAACTTGAGAGTATCTCGTTGTGTCATTATGAATACCTCCCTAGTTAAGAGGGAGCGTTGGAAATGTAACTAGTGTCGATCTTCATACTGTAATTCAAATTTACTATTGATGTATTTTTTATATTCATTTATTATTGTTCTATTTTAGTCAAAAAAAGTTCTTCATGCGTATAGGGTCGTTTGAGTCAAAAATACTATTTTATGAGTCACAAGAAATATAATTGAGCAAGTCCCATTTGAACTTTTTGTAAGAAAATAAAAGAAATTTTATTTTTGAGTCAAAATGTCTTCACAAGACCAAGTCAACCCTCTTTGGACAAGTCATACCCAAGGACAGCTATTCGACTCTCCTGGACATGTATATATAGAATCAACTCGACCACTTTTGAGATCATTCATTCACACATCATCATCATCTCTACACCTAATCAAGAAGAATACGACAATTGAAGTCAAAGAAGAGAAAGAAGACAAATTTCTTGCCTTAGTTTTTCTCACACATGTGAATTTCTTTGACAGGCTGTAGGCCCGAAATTTTAGGGGCTGACATTGCAAGGGGCCGAAATTTCAAGAGTTGACCAAATTTTAGAATTTTGACCAACGTTCACTTTTGTTGACTTTGACTTGTTGAGGAGACTTAAAGGAGGGTTAACTTGGGTTCTTTGTGGCAAGCTTGGTCTTAGTCTTAGGTCTTGGATATCTCACTTTGATCTGATGATATAAGAAGCGAATTTCTTGGGTTTTTCCCATTGTGGGGTTTTTCCCTAGCTTGGAGCCTAATTTCTTGTGTTCTTTGTTTCTTGTGATCTTCATATATTGTACATTTTTGGTAATTGCTTGATGAGGAGAATATAAATTTAATAAGAAGCCAACAAGCATTCACAAGTAATTATCAAGTTAAGAGAAATCTACCCTAATCTACAAGCATCTTGATTTCTCAACAAAGACGACCATGGTTATGATGGTGGTGGTTGTAACCTTGAAAAGATTGGAAATGGTGAATCAAATCATAATTCAAGGTGTTATCACTCGGATTCTCCCTAAAAAGGAAAAATCTTAACCTCACTAGGGGGAGCACCTAAGGAAACTACCAAGATTGCTACCCAATGTCACCTTAGTAGTCTTGCCCCTCGCTTCTAGGTTTAGGTATGATTTCCTATCCTAAGGGGGGATTCTCTATATATAATCCTAAGATTATCATTTAATATGAGTGAGAGTATGATTTGGATTATGTGTTTGTTTGTTTGAAAGGATATGGTACAATATTGATTATTTGAACAATTATTGGTGCAAATCAGTGAAGTGTCCAAAGCATAGCAACCATATAATTTAATCAATGCACTCATAGCAAAAATAAATTATGCTTTCATGAACCTTTGATTCAATCCCACAAATAAAGTGTAAATGTTGATCAAATAGCACAAATTAAAATTTAAAATTTTTTAGTAAGAAATGACTTATACAATGGGTATTCTTGGTGTCATAGCTCACATATATAGTAATGTGGGGCCAATACGAGAGTGTAATATTCCGAAATGTTGTTCTTGGTGCACTATAATAGTCAAGGGGGGAGTGGCAGGTTCTAGGAAACTTAGGACGACTTCCAATATACACAAAGTATGTGGAAGTAATTTTGTGTTGAGTTATATCTAATGCAATACTACTCAAATGGGTACTGACAGAGTTACCTAGACCTCCAACAAGGTGAATCTTAAGCTCAATGAGTAGCCTCTTAAAAAGTCTTAGGGTTTCCCTATGTGTATATTCCCAAACCACAAGTTTACTTTCCTAACAATAGATTCTATTCTTATTTATACATGTCAGAATATATCTCTAACCTATATCTCTAGGGGAATCTTTTCCTCAAAAGTATGTGTGAGATCATATAATTGTGTTATTTAACATCTATCATTATCACCCTTCATTCCATTAAGAAGTATAATTATTTTAATCAAATGAGAAATGAATATTTCAAGTGAATGCTCCAAATAGCCTTTCAATCATCCAAAGGTGTGCAAGCTAAATGTAATTGAGACATTTCATAAAGATTCCATAAACATATCAACATAAATCAACCCTGCCAATTTAGGAACCATCATATGAATTTATGCACCAAATTTGTTGATGGTTTTAAATATTCTTGTGTTTGTTTAGTCATATTCAAACCACGTAACAGGGAATTTAAATAACTTTCATTTATGCTAGAAAATATTATGTCATTGCATCTTAATTCATCTTGGTACCAATAAAAATTGTATTAATCACAATTGCAAGATAAATTATATGCTAATGAGAGCTCATATGGAATGTTTCAATTTAAAACATTCTAAATTTATAAATAAATTAATGTCATATTCATATATCCAATTTACAAAATAATTTGAAAAATTGATTATTTATTCCTTTAGAAAATGAGATAAGTGGCAATTACACCAACTATTAAAAATGCATTGCACCAACTATTAGGAGTAAAAGGCATAATCATAAATTTGGTTCTTTAAAATGTGCTTGCAAATGGTTGATGTTATAAGACTATTATTCAAATATAGATTTCAAGGCCTAAACAAAACCATGCAAATTGTATCTATGTGTCTAAAATTTAATATGTTTTCAATATTAGTTGAAATTACGCTGAATTAATTGATATGGACTTAAATTAAACTTTTATGCACTTAAAAATATATATGATTAAGAAAAACCACTTATTATTTTCTTTATTATTTTCCTTTTGGCTTGTTTATTTTTTTTGTTATTAATATGTTTTGGGTTTTATTATTATTATTATTTTTACCTTGTTTTTTAATTATTTTACTTTATTTAATCTATTCTAAATTTTAACTATAAATATAACTCCAATCACATTAATATTAACTAGAAAAAATATTAATTTTTTAACTAAATGAAACTTTAAAAAGATTGTTTTGCTAATTAAATTAACTTATTTAATTTGAATAAACTAGATAAAAAAATAAATTTTTTAATTATTTTAAATCCAACTACTAATCTAAGTACAAATAAAATAAAACTGTATTAAATCTGAACTAAAATGAAACCCCGAAAATATATTAAATTTCTAATTAAAATTGAAGTAAGATAGATAGTAAAATAATCTAAATTTAAATCTAAAATTAAAAGATCATCCTAATTTCTACCTATGTAATTAAAACATAATAATAACAGTTTAATTAAATTCTAAATAAAAATTTGAAAGGTGAGGAAAATAGGTGTACCTGACCATATCTTACCTCTAAATGTTATCTATCTATTTTTCATTCTTCATTTAATAATTTTGATTTTCAAGCTCAATTAAATATTTTTAATTCAGAAAAAAATCTGTTGTTCTACCATTTATCCATTAATACTTACAATGCAACAAAAACGCGTTGGAGAAATGTTAGTTTAGTGCATGTATAGATTGAAAAGAAAAAAGGATGATATATGGTTTTCAGGATTCTATGGAAGCAAATGATGAGTGTTGAAATTATTTTCAAAATATAATTGATCAATGTAAGGTTAGGTTGATGGTCGTTAGATATGATTCTCATGGAAATTAATATTAAATTTGTATATAGTATATATTATTTATATATTAAAATATATATAAATAATTTTAAAACGTATTATAAATATTTATTTATATGTGATTTGAAATTAGATTTAGAGTTATTTAATTTTTTAGCTAAAAATTTAAAAGCTTTATTTAAAATAAAAAATAAAGTATAAAGTGGTTGGATAATACCAGCTACACATTTGTGGACCTTGGTGGATTAATTAAGTAAATTGTTCCAATATACTATTTTTTCAGTCATACAAAACATGCAATTGACTCTAATAGCTTATTTGTGTCTTTGACGAAATTGAACCTTGGTGGATATTAATCTTGTCTCATCATCTTCTTTCACCACTCATTGACAACTTGTTTGGATTTCCATATTAGTATAGCTAATATGTTGTCTTGTTTGTTATTTTGTTTTCTCTATTTTGGTCATTATTAGTTTTATGCTATGTTACATTGGCTTTTGGGACAAGGCAACAACAAAAATGGGGAGACACATTCTAAGACCTCTCGAGTGCACCCTCATTTTTCCATGGGATGGTGGGTTAGAGATGGCTTGTGTATGTGAAAAATTCACCATAAACATTTGTAGTTGCTTCAAGCTTGTAAGCATAACAAGCTATATTATATAGTATTATACACAACCCTTACAATTGCTAATTCTAAAAATGCTTGAGAAATTTTAAAAATGGATGATTGAAATTCCATTACTAGGTGGTAGACATGAGTTAAACTAAGTTAAATGTAGTTTAACTTTAGGAAACTTAAGTGTAAATTTTCTCAATTTGCAACAAGCTCCATGAAGGGTTTGCAAGGCATAGAACTATCTCTAAAGCATCTTTTCTTCCTCAGATTTCTTGTTAATGAAGTTTATGTTAAAACATTAAAGACATTCCCTTATTAATAAGTTTTGTAAAAGTTTATAGTTGTGTTGAAACTCACTATAAAACACTTTGGTTCTATCAAGAGATTATATACATATTTCATATTAAGGAGATCAAAAATAAATTTATTCAAACATTACCCAATCCAAATCATTACTATTTGATTTATTTCACAATGATTGAGGTTGGGATGGTGGAAGCACTAAACTTGAATGACTCCTGGAAACCTAAGTACAATAAGTAAAGGCTTAGATGACTTGGAAAATGAGAAGAACAAGAGTAATAGCCACAATGATGAGCCATTTGAAATGTTTTATTTCTTGTTTTCTTAACATGGAGGCTTTTCTTGTTGTAATGTTGTTGAAAATACAATATTTAACTCACTAGAAACTCAAATTGAAACTCATCATACAAAACTCATGCGTTCAGTTGCAACTTGTACAATAAATTTAGATTTAGTGAAATACAAAAATAATGAATGGAAAAAATGATCATATTGTTCAATCATCAATGCCCTTGATTGTCAAAATTGAAGATATATGCCACAAATATCCTTGAAATCTACCTAGAATATCCGAAAATCTCTCCAAAATGTCTCTAAAATTTGCTCAAAACATCTTGGCGATAAGCGAGTCCTCAAACCCCTAATGAAGGCCCTAATAGTTTGGGGATGTTTCTTAAGGGTCCCCAAGTCCCTGAAACATGAGAACATAAGGTACATTATTTTTTTTGTTGGTGGGTGTGGGGGGGATGGGAGGGTAAGTCCTCGTGCAACATAGCTTTTATGTGGGTTGCCCCTGATAAATGTGAACTAAAATTTTGTGCAATACCTTATTCATTATTAGTCAAAGATTTGTTAACTATCTTAATAAAAGAATATTAATGATGTTTGGAAACTTAATTTCATTTCAAGTGTTATAAAAGAGCATGAACAAAGTAGGTTGACATGTCAAATATTCAAACCAATGATAGTAGCTGATGAATTTCATATTCATGTTGATTTCCTCTCTCTTTATAATAAATTGGTAACTAGGAGAATGGACTTAGTCTAATTTAATAAAAAAATTAAGAATTTTGGGCTAACAAAGATTTTGGATGATTTCCTTGATAACAGATTGATTTGTTTGTTAATTTGGACTATTTTTTGCATTCATCCATTTACTCAATGAATTGGTATCTCTAATGGAGGTTGTAGAGAGTTTAAATATGATTAAGTAATATTTAATATCAATAAAATCAACAATACCTAGATATTTTGTCTCCAAATGCAAAGAGACTTAAACATTCCATATTATTTATTCATAACTCCTTTATAATAAAAATAACTTCTTAGCTACCATTTGTTCCTCGTGATTGATCTGTGATGAATGAAATACAAACACACGCCTTTGCACTTGCCTTGTAATCCTACCTTTAAACTAAATCTCTTAGCCTGTAAAGTAGATTGAGTCAAAAGTAATAAATTATTATAATCAAGAATAGAAGGAATAAAAATGCATGCACTATAACATACATATATCTCATTTGACATTTTTAACACCTTCTCATGTTCCATAAATTAGTTGAAGGGAAATTAAGGAAGTAATAATAATATGTCATATTTTCTTCACTAATGTAAGAAAGCAATACTATGGAGATGGTGACTTCTTCATGCTTGGACTCACTTCTATGTTATGGCACTTTTGCATGACTTAATCTTCAAGAGTATGGATGTAGTTACTTCTTTGTGGTTGGCCTCACTTCAATGTACTAATATTTGAAGTTAATAACCTCTATATTTGACTGTTCCTACATGACTCCTTAAACTTTAAAGTAAGTCATATAGTGTAAAATTTGAAGTTATATGAAGTCATGACTATATTGGAAATACATACTTCATTAAATTATAATTTTTTTTACTACCAGGACATAACTAATAAGTTTCTGAGTCATTTTAGAGTTCTAGATTAGTGTTCAGTTCTAATTTTTATCAAATATATGCTTGGTCCTAAGTATAATAAGAACACACTAATGGGCACTAAGAGAGTTGAACCTCCTCATCCTCTTATCCCCTCTCCACACATCTTTGTGTTGTTCTTCTTATCCTCCTCCTCCTCCTCCTTCTCCTTGGCCAAAATTCATTGACAAGTTGCATCACCATATATTTATGGATATTTTTTCTCATTTTTAATGCTTACATTATTGATTTCTTTCTTTCCCCTTTCTCTACATAGGACTTCATTTGCTGACATATTCTTTTTATGGGGTGAACCCCCTTGATTTAGTATTGTGGGTTTGTACTCAAACACAATGAAACTAATTTATTGGAAGTGAAAAACACAAACTAGAAAGAACATTCATGTGTCATATTACAACGGTTGAAACCATATGTTGATGGAAGATGAAGTTATTGCAACTAAAACATAAATGTATCCTTTTATGAAGCTAATTTGTTGGGTGTTTCCTCTATAGGTAAAGGAAATGAGATGGCAACTATGATAGGACTTCCCTCTGATCATGCTCTTGTTGAGGATGATGAGTGCCTAAGGTAATGTATTCTTCTGCTAATCAAATTCCAAATGGATTTGTTCCATCATATGCTTTAATAACTTCATGTGTGATTTATGAGCATGTTTAGTAAATTTATTTAATGATTTATGAATATTTACTGATGTTTTCTTTATTTGAGACAATTGTTTTGTAGGTGGATAGCAACATATGCAAATGACCAAAACAAATTCTTTGATGATTTTTCTCAAGCTTACGTGAAACTTGTTAATAGTGGTGTGCATTGGAGAACTCTTTAGGATTCCACCTTTCGTTCTAAGTCATCTAAACATTATTTAGTTTGTCTCAATATGTGAACAACATTTACAAAATTACAATATAGTTCGTGGACACTATTTGAAATATTAAAAAAAAAAAAAAAAAAAAAAAAAAAAAAAAAAAAAAAAAAAAAAAAAACTTCATTGGAAAATTTAAAGATTATATTGTCATTCAAGTGATGATTTAATTTTCCATTACTTCCATATTACTAAAATCTCTATAAGGTTTATGAAAAATTGTAAGGAAAATGTTCATTCAATTATTTTAAAGTTCATCAAATCTAGTTTGATTTTGAATCAATTGCAAGGCACAATGCAAATCAAAACAAAGCTCTACATTTGGAAATCTATGGTTGTAATAAATCCAAGATGCTAAGCTTGAATTTTCATAAGATTTTAAAATCCTAAATCATGTTAACCACATAAATAAACACATCATCATTAAATACGCTATTGCAATCATCTAATTCACATTTTAAAATACATTGATAATCACTGCATCAAATTATCATAAATATGATTTCATTGATTATAAACACTTTTATTGCATAATTTAAATATAAAAAGTAACTTGATTTACATACTTAAAATAGCAAAGAAACTAACTTATAATCAATGTCAAGGACTCAAGATGGAACATTTGAGCTCCACCTACTTGCTCCTACTAACAATAACCAACTGAGCAACCAAGTTAGGGGGCTGACTCTCCTCCCAACCATACTCTGTCAATATAATGAACAGTCCTTGAGCCCTCAATCAATCATTTATGTCAGCTTATCCTCTAATCTGTTTGTCTTAAACCCTAATCTCCAAAGAAAATCTTTCAAGATCAAGATCCTTCAAGTTCAGATGCCTTCACTACCTTTTTCACATCCATCAAATGGTTATTCTTCTACCTCATCATGCAAAAATTTCCATGTATGGAATCCACTTATCACCCAAGTATTTATCTTTAATCTTTACGTGATAATGCAAACTTTAGTTAGCTTTACTTCTACTTTATTTGCAACTTTTATTTTTTTCTTAATTTCCACTTTATTTACTATTAGAAATACTGGTGTGGGGGGTGGATCGGTATTTCTTTTACAATTTCTATTTTTATTCCAGTTGAGACCACTTATAAACATAACACAAAATGTAAAATAAATGAACAATTTATACTATCAAAAATATCGAAGACTCCAATCCTCTTTTACCATAACAATTTGTACAATTACTCGTATAATTGTATAATTTGTAAAATTACTCGTATAGTCTGCAAAAAACTTTATTGACCCCAATATTGTGGCTTCAAACAAGGGTTTACAACAATCCAATACTATAGCTCCTATAAAGATTTACAATACTCAAAAAATTTGACTCCAACAAAAGTTTACAAATGCCACCACATGTCCGCAAAATATAGTTTCCACGGATTCACAAAAAGAGAGTCTTCACCATAGGTTTGAAATTGTGTTTCAATAGGTATGCAAGGATGTGTCACAGGTCTGAGTTTTACCTCTCCATAGATTTGAAACTATGTTTCCACAAGTCCAAGTTTTACTTCTCCATAAGTCCGAGAAGAAGTTTCCACAGTTCTAAAGTGTAGTCTTCATAGGCCCAAACTATAATCTCCAAGATCCAAGAAAGATGTCATAGGTGCGAAAGATAACATAGGTTTGAAATAGTCTACAAAATCTCCACCAAAAGAGTTCATAAAAGAGACACTACAAGTCTACAATAAAGAGTCTCCACAGGTTCGAGAAGTTTTAGATATATGTGTATTTGCCGTTTTTTTTTTACGAAATCGGGTGTTGTATATATTCAAAAAAATAAAGGGAGGCTAAGCTCCAACAGTACAAGAGAAGAGCTCACAGGAAGAGCTTGCAGCTGAATTACACTGAAGGATTCCACTGGAATGCTTTGATAATCAACTTGAAGGACTCTAACACAAGTGTAAATTCGGACAAACTGAAACAATAAAAACTAATTTTACAAAACATCTAGTCTATGCTTATGTGACTAATTTGTCGAGTAGTGGAGTTTTCCAGGTGGCTATCAACTTCTGCGATCTTTATGCTAGAGGAACTGGTACTTGGGGCGTTGATCTTGTCCATCATATACTTGAGAATGTCGACAGATTCCTGAATGTGCGCACAGGAGTTTTTAAGAGTGTTGAATTGCTCCTGTAGAGATGAAATGCGATGAAGGAAGACGCTGATATCGGCTTCATATTTTGCTGAGATGATCCTGGAAGCAGCCTTGATTTTCTCATCCAAGAGACGCTGGTGAGCTCTAACTTGCTCAAGTTCTGCTTGCAGGTCACGGCAATGAAGGCAATCTTCACTGCGATCCATCCAAAGAATCTCAAAATGGACTTGAGGCACCACAAAAAGAGGGTTCCCACAATCAACAGCAGCGGCAAGGATAACCAAAATGGTGATCAGAGTGACAGGGGGAAGAGTTGAAAGGATTCTCAGAAAATTATAAACAAAACTGAGGGGAATTCCAGAGATAAGAACAAAAATTATAGCTAAGTGATAGAAGGCATAGATAGGCAAAGGAGGAATGTGCTTAGCCAGACTGAAGGTGCTTGTCAATACATAAGGGAAGAAATGGGTGGGAAGGAGCCTGATCGATGGAGCGATCATAAGATTAGAAATCAGAATCCAACTATTAACCAAGAGACAGAGACCAACTGTTAATCGATGGAGCTTCCCATGATAAATAGCAGGCGGGCTAAGACCCAAAACATGCTGGATCACGTGAAAGGGTCTAGGACGTTCACGGATTTCATAGGGGAAGCAAGATTTAAGAGGTACATCAAGATTTGCAAAGGTATATGAGGGTATTTTCAGCGGATTGCTACAGAGGGCGTCGGACTTGCAGAAGATTTGATCGGGGTTCCTTTTGTCAGAAGCAAAGGTCAATTGGCATATACAGTTTAAAGCAATCATGAAAATCAGGGGAGTAATTGAAAAGATTCTTCATTGTTGCATAGCAGGCTTCCTTTGGGCCGAGAGCAAGCTTTGTTGGCTCGTTTGTTAGCCTCTCGATTGATGGAGCGAAGGATGTGATAGAATTGGAATTCCTGTTCATGTTTGATCAAGACTTTGCATCTTCTAATGATTCGCTGCAAGAAGATATTGGAAGCTCTTTGCTTGCTATTCATTAAGTTAATAATGATTGTAGAGTCACCGAAGATGAGAGATTTTTTGATTCCCTGTTCCTGAAGCTGAAGAATGCCTTGAAAGAGGGCCAGAGCCTCAGCTCTGTTGTTTGAGAGGGTCCCCAAACCCCATTCAAAAGAAACTAAGGGCACACCAAAGGGGTTGAAGATAATTCCCCCTGCACCCACAGCTCCCGGATTGGATTTGGAGGCACCATCAAAAAACAAGGAGTGGGTGTTACTTGAGCGAAGCCAATTGCTAAAGTCGATCTGTTTTAATCGGATTTTCCATCTGAGACTGTTAGCCTTGCCCGGATTGCTGCAGGAATTTACTGTTAGGGGAATTCTGATCTATTCTATTAAGTTGTTGATGAAGTCTTTTTCCTCGGCCCATAAGCTAGATATGTCAATTTTTTTTGTGAGCTTAGAAGCAATAGTTTCAACCGCCAAACTTTTTGCCTTAATACAGAGATGCCTAATAGAAGTCTCTTTATCTCTAAATATCATATTATTCCGAGCGATCCAGATCCTCCATAAGATGGCAAAGGGGAGGGCATCCCACACTCTCTTAGCAGGGTTATGTTTCATGAATTGCCAGGGGTAATTTCTTTTCCAATTGTTTAGAGCTTCTCCCGTAGACTACTGAGAATTCTAGATGAGGGGCGCGGAAGGATTGATGCTGCTCCAACAAGAGACTGCGAAGGAACATGAGATAAAAGATGTTGTATAGACTCCTCTGCATCTCGACAATTAGGACATCTGGAAGGTCCAACAATGCCTCGTTTTTTAAGGTTCTCTATAGTAAGAGTTTTTCCTTTCAAAAGGATCCACATGAAGAATTTAACTTTAGGAATTGCTTCTGCTTTCCAAACAGTTTTCCAATGCGTCCAAGTTGGCGCTGGGTGTTCCTTACTATTCATATAATCATACCCTGCTTGTTTTGTGTAGCTGGTGCCTATGGGATCCCATCTAAAATCGTCCTTGTCATTTTCAAATGTGGGGGCAATGTTGTGCAAATGTTTACAGAAGTTATCGAAGTTGCCTTTGAGTCATTAAGGGATGAGAGGAAATTTCCATCGCTTCCAAACATGGGATAAAGCATCCCATTGAGAAATTTGGTTTAAGTTACATATCCCTTTACTTTGGAGGAAGAGAGTTATTGAATCCATACCTGGGAGACTATTGATTGGCGGATTTCCCATTATTTTATCAGTGTCGATGTTGACTTCCTTGCCTCCTTTTGGCACCTTAGAAACGTTTTGTGCCATGAAGGAGATGGCTCTTTTACATAGCTTCCAAATCTTTGTGTAGTTTTTGTTGGGGATTTTAGCTGTAAGAAGATGTTGCCTTGGTTGACTAAGGTATTTTGCCTCCAGAACTTTTTTCCACTAGGTTGTTTGGTGCTCAATGAGTCTCCAGATCAACTTACCTCCAAAAGCTGCATTCATGAGGGCTAGGGATCTAATGCCAAGGCCTCCTTTCTCATGGTTTTGTATGACTTGTTTCCATCCAACCAGGTTGAATTTTTTCTTCTCATTTTTTCCTCCTTGCCAAAGGAAGAATCTGAGGATACTGTCCATTTTACGGTGGAAAGAAGCTGGAGCTTGGGCCAGGGTGAAATTGATAAAGGGGGAGGGCGGAAAGCCCCGATTTGAGAAGCACCAGCCGTCCAGCTGGATTGAGCCAAGAGGTTCCCCATATCTGAACTTTCCTTTTCATTTTGTCCAAGGTTAATCTCCAGACTTCTGCCCTTGCATTCCCAATACTTACTGCATTCCTACGTAGCTGAAATAATCCCAATTTAACTTGCAAGGAACACCAAATATGGTGGCTATGCTTTGAATTGTTTGTGCTGAGGTGTTCCATCCGTAAATGCAGCTTTTGAGATGATTGATCTGGCCCCCTGAATATCTCATGAATTGATCTAACAAGGATTTGAATCTTCGAGTTATGATCGTAGTCGCCCCTCCTAACAGCAGAGTGTCATCGGCAAATTGAGAATGGTTGATATTTTTCACTCCATCTTCAAATTTGATACTAGTGATGAGACCTGCCTGTCTCGTATGATCAAGCGCACAGTTGAAAGACTCTGCCATTAAGAGGAAAAGATAAGGGGATAAGGGGCAGCCTTGTCTTAAACCTCTTGAGGATCGGAAAGAGGGTCCAGGTCTACCATTAATGAGAGGAGAAATCCATGGTCCGGAGATACAGGCTCTTATAATATCAAGAAGGGAGGAAGAAAAACCCATTTTATGAAGAACGACAAAAAGAAAGGAATGCCTAACCCTATCAAAGGCATTTTCCAAATCCAATTTCAGAATAAAGCCCTTTTTCATTCTTCGAATGGCTAGAATGAATGGCTTCCTGAACCAAAAGAATGGAGTCGGAGATTTTCCTGTTAGCCATAAAGCCTCCTTGGTTTTCTAATATTAACATCGGCAGGAGAGGTTTGAGGCAGGAGGCAAGGGTTTTAGTGAAAATTTTATAGGAGGAGTTGCATAAAGATATTGGTCTAAATCGGGAGAAGTTAGAAGGGTGGTTCTCCTTTGGAATGAGAGCCAGGTGTGTTGAGTTTGTGTAGCCTCCTATTTTGCCTTTCCTCTGGATCCATTTGAAGTATTTAATGAGATCCTTTTTTATCCATTCCCAATATTCTCTATAAAAACATATTGGGAAGTTGTCCGGTCTGTGTGCCTTGTTGCGCTGAAGACACCAAATTGCTTCCTTAATTTCTTCCTCTTTTATCTCTTCTGTCAACCTTTTATTGAAGTTTGTTGTGATCTTTGTTGGCAAATGTTGCAAGAGGTCAGCGTAGAGTTCTTCCTCCCCTGTTTCAGATAAAAGCTCCTTGAAGTGGGTTGAGGCAGCATTTTTAATGGCTGTTTGATCAGAGTGTTGGTTTCCTGCACTGTCTATGATGGTTGTTATGTTGTTTTTGATTTGCTGAGTAGTGGCTTGCTTATGAAAGTAAGAGGTATTCTTATGTCCTCTTTTCAGCCAAGTCTGCCTAGATTTTATATGCCATTTTTCTTCCTCCTCTCTTTTGATATTGCATAACTGATTATAGAGGTTTCCTTCTTGAGTCTTTTCAACCTGATGATACTCTAGGTTTTCTATTGTAGAATGGAGATCTTCAATTTTTGCTTTCACCTCTCTTTTTTTTTTCCAGTTCATCATATTTGGCCCAATTTTTGAGTGCTTTTTTCACATTTTTTAATTTGCTTTCCCATATAAATCCTGGAGATCCTTCAATGTGATGGCACCAGGTTTGTTGTATCAGACATTTAGCTTCTAGGTAATCGCTCCAAATGTGATTTTACTTAAAGGGAAGAGGCCCAAGAGTGCAGTGCGAATCAATAGCCAAAATAATGGGATAGTGATCTGAGACAGTGTAAGGCAGAATGGAGACGTTGACCGCTGAATAAGAGGAAAGAAAGGAGATATTAACCAGAAACCGATCTAGTCTCTCCATAATGTTGCTGCTACCCAATCTGCGATTACTCCAGGTGTATTTTCTGTTTTTTGGTATGATGTCAACCAGATCAGCGTGATGCATTATGTTTTCCAACTAATTTCTAAATGGATCTGAAGTGAAGCTGCCCCCACGTTTTTCATTGGCATGTAAAATCAAATTTAAATAACCTCCTAAGATAATATTGCTGCTACCTTCTTCTGTTATGTTCTTGCTAAGGGAATCCCAGCAGACTTCTTTGTACTTGTAATGATTGGGGGCGTAGACGTTGTAAATTACAATCTGTTGTTTTCTCGAATTGTTACGCAACACTGTCTTTATCCAATGTTGTTCTATCACTTCAGCTTCCCTGTTCCACTCTTCCTGGTTCCAAATAATAGTAATCCCGCCTGAGGCACCTCTAGATTCACATGAGCATCCTTTATAACGCTTATGATGAGCAATGATCTTATCAATTTTTGACTTTCTCTGTTTTGTTTCCTGCAATAAAATAATGGATGGTTGCTCTTGAGTTATAAGATCTTTTAAGGCATTGATTTTGGAGGGGTGCCCTAGTCCCCTAATGTTCCATGAAAGAATTTTAATCATTTCAAAATTGTGATTCGAGGAGTTGCTCTCCCTCCCTTATCTTTGCTTGTTGTTTCTTTATCCATTGATCCTTGTATGTATGACTCTATTGGGTTCTGGAGTCCTAGAGCTATGTCTTTTTGCGCGTTCTCATCCCTGTGCTGTCTGGAGGACTTTCTTCCCGACTTCTTTTGACCATCTAGAGAGGACCCATGGTCCTTGGAATTGCTTTGAGTGGTTATAAGAGGGGGAGGGTCTGATGGGAGGGAGGAGGGGATGATCAAAGAGCGGGGAGAAGAGGGTGGCTCAAATTGAATAGGGGAGTCTTCAGAAAGGGAAAGAGCATGAAAGGGATTGGAGGAGGGAGAAGATGGAAGGGGATTCAGCTGGCGAATATAAGATTGAGGTGCTTGAGGGGAGGAGGGAAGAGGGGAAGAGAGCGGGGCGGAAGGATTGAGTGAAATGGGAGGGTTATGAGAGGAAGGTCCAGCCTCATTGAGCAGCTTGTGGTTGGGGGTTGTTTTTTTCTTTTTAACTGTTTCCTATTGTTCTTCTTGTGGATTATTGTCAACATTAGAAAGCTTAGAACAACGATTAGCAAAGTGGCCATACTCTTTGTTATCACTCAGGTTGTCCCTAAGCTCCTGAAGGGATACGGCCGAGGTAACCACAAACCAATCTTTGGATTGCAGGTTCTAGCCCACCTGCAATCAGAGAGGGCTCTCTCTTAATGATTTAGCTTTGTTGGTGCTGATTTTAGGCTAGCTATTGGGTCCAAGGGTTTTTATTTTTTGTTTGGATGGAGTTTGAATGATATGAAATTGCATTCAAGCAGAGAGGCAAGGGATAGGGTGATAAGTTCAAACCATTGGGCATGGAGTCATGGTTTAAGGCTTGTTGTTGCGTTTTCTTGGTCACAAGAGGATTATGGAGCGGGATAGCTACACATGAAACAATACCAATTTGCTGAAAGGATGGGATGAAGATTAGAGATGAAAGGCAATTAAGAATCTCTCATCAAACTAACAGGGCAGAGAGGTGCATGAATGGTTATCTAGGAGCAGTTAAGAATTCCTAAACTAACATTCATATGTGAAAGAAACAGCGTAAACATGATCATTTAAGTATGCATATTCATAACTATTTCTGATGAAAACATGAAGGAATCACAGAAATTGAGGATAGGGTGCTGCAAACAAATCCTAAACTATTCTTTCTTTCTGTGATTCTAGAAATTGGAACATGGATGATAAACAAACATAAAAACTAACAGAGTTAAAGAACACTTATTGAACCATGCAGAAGCATAGGAATTCCATAGTCACTCCTCGGCCAATTAAACACAGCAGACAGTTTCAAAATCCATGCATCTCAGCAGTCTTTGATTATAGAAATTATCACATTTACAGTGCAAGTCTCTGCTCAAGCAAAATATCAAACCACAAAAACTAACCAACCAACCCTTCTTACATGTTTTAGGGTGGTATATATAAGCAAAAAATATCTAAAGTTATTTATTACAACCGACCTAAACAGGTCTGCAGGAAAAAAGCTTTCTAAACCTAACTTATGCTGGAATTAAATGTAAGTAAATCTGCTTTGGGCTGCGCCAGTGGCAGCTGGAAACAAATGAGTTAATGCAGTGTCCTTTGTGGCTTGGTGCAGTGGTCCTATAATAACTGTGTATTGAGTTACCGTCCACTGATCTCCTGTGAGCTTTAATGTGCAGTCGTTTGTGGTGGTGAGCTTTGAATGGCTTCTTCAACTGCTTCTTGACTTTCAAGGCTTTCTTTTAATGCTCGATTTGCCTCGAGCCCTGAAAAAATCTCCTCTGATACACTTTGCCGCTACACTGATACTCTTTGACATGGTTTTTATCTTCATATCTGCTTTGATACCCTTTAACCTCTCAATCAGGTCTCTTTCTATCTTCTGATACGCTTGAATTAGCCAAATCGGGCTTTTCCTGTCATTTTCGGTGCAAAAAGGACCGAAGAATCAAAATATTCCCTAAAGATTCTCCAATATGGCCTATTTTCCGTAGCGATGTGCGATTAGCGCTTCGCGCTAATCGTGCATCGAAAATTGCCTCTGTTTTTCATTCCGGAGCTCCGAAGCTTGATTTCTGCCCTTGCGCGTTTTTCTGTTTTTTTGGCTACTGACGTCAGCGGTACGGCAGATGACGTCAGCAGTGGGACTCTCTGGTACGGATGTGACGTCAGCATGCTGACGTCAGCAGGGTGATGTGGCAGTACGGCGGGGTGATGACGTGGCAGGGACACGTGGCGAGTGACGTGGGCCAAGCGCAGTGAGGGAGGGGTGAGGTGGAGGCGACATGGCGGGGTGATGCGGCGCTCCTGTTACGTGAGGGGAGGGCGGTTTTGGAGGGCATCGGACCGCCTTTGGTACGGAGGTGGCTTTGGTCAGGGGCGGCCCGATGCAATGGGAAGCCGCCAACTGTCCCGGTTTACGACGGTAAAACCGTCGGACATCGGGTGCTAATGGACACACACAAAAGGGCGCCCGATGTGAATAAGGGCCGTCGGATCTGGGGGAGGCGATCCAACGGTGGACGGAAATGGAAGATGCGCGGGGTTTAGTACAAGTGCACGTGCGTTAAACCTTAATTTTTTCGGCCGTGGGTGGGTTGGAACTTTAGAAAATGGTGATGGCGCGTTGGTTTATTTATTAATCAGATATTAATAAATTCCGAAGAAATGCGCGGGGAGGGTTTTTTGCATTCGGAAAGGGGTTCTATGTGTTTTGGAAGGAGTCCAAACACTAGGAAAGGGGAATTATGCGGAGATGAGGGCTCTTACTAAGGTCTAGGTGACTTAGTAATTCCCAAGGGATGTTTATGGTTATGTTTCAACCAGGGGGAGGGGATATTTACATAGGGGAGTTATTACCATAGGGGGAGGGAAATAGATAGGGAGTTAAATAATAATGTCAGTAGTTAATATGAAAATGACAAGAAGAGCGCTAAGTCTCAGAGATCTTAGGCTTCAAAGGGGAGATAGGACTTTGCAGAGAAAATATGTACCCTCCTTGGATAAAGCAGGTCTTTACCAAGTCAAATGATATGGAAAATGATAAACTAAGAGATATCAAGCAGATCTTGACCTCTTCAGGGGAAGTTAGTAAGTGATTTGGGAATAAGAAGAAGGGGAAGTTAGTCATGCCTCGCTTAAAGTCCTTCAAATGGGAACTTCTTGCTGACTGTGATCTGTAGATTAAAAGCTGAATGTGGGAATTATCACATCACATTCGGCAAAAGAAATCAAATATTACTTACCCATCCTATCCTAAATTTTATTCTTCTTTTTGGTTTGGGTCAACTTAACTTGCAGACCCAGTTTTTCAAGCTTTTTCTTTCATGTCTGCCTATCTATCTACACTTATTGTCTTCCAAGGCCCAGATTAAGCAGTTGGGCCTCCTTATTCTTACCTATCTAAGAGATCTGCAAGATTAGACTTTGGACGATTATTCATTCTCTATATTCTAAAACAGGAAATTGAAACCTAGGGAGACCAAGATTAAGCTGTTTGGACCTCCCTTTAGCTGAAAGTTTGTACAAAAATGAAATAACTCTTCAAAATTGGAATGCAGCAGATAAAATTTGAGTAGCATTCTTTCATGGCATCTTTCTTTGGTGACTGTCAGCAAATATGGAGCATTGCTGCATGCAAAGTATGACATATTTGGCCTGTAAAAATGTCCATCATGAAATATGAGTAACTTGCTGTAGTAGGAGGCTAACAGTGGCTCCACTTGGGGATGGCTTCTCCTTGTGAGAATCCAAGAGCAGCAGGTCAGACTGCCTTGATCTTCTGTTATTGCTGTGCTTTGAAAACTTCTTAGTGCTGACTGTTTAGATAAATTTGAAATTTGGACAGAAAACAACACTTTCCCTCAACTGATTAGCTAGTGAATTATGAAGCACTGCCTGCTTTCTTCTGCGTGCTTTAACATCTGAACTGTTTACAAAATAAAATAAAATGCTGATATATACAAACATTTATGTATAGAAAATAACACCTCCTGTTCTTTCTTTCAAAAGGGATCATGGTAGTGTTTTAGCATTCGGCCATTAACAGGGCCTTCCTCAGCTGTGTTGCCATCTAGAGATTTGAGAAAATATGTATTATTGCCTTGCACAACACTGATAATGTATGGACCCTTCCACAGGAAACCGAATTTGGAATGCTTGCCCTTGTCCTCTCTTCGTGAATCCCACCTTAGAACTTTGTTGCCAACCCAGAAATCCTCTGCTTTAGCTTTCTTATCAAACATCCTTTTGAGCTT
>APFE030673515.1:53411-76533 GCA_000404065.3 Pinus taeda | reverse complement strand
AACATATTCTCCGCCATTATCAGATCTTAGCTTAAGAATTTGATGTCCATATTGTTTTTCAACAAAGGCCTTAAAGGCAAAGAATTTGTTAAATACTTCACTCTTGAGTTTTAAGAAGTATACCCAAGTGCGTCTGGAGAAATCATCAATGAAAGTTAAGAAATACTTGCAGCCAGAGAATGAAGTAACAGGAAGTGGACCACACAAATCACTGTGCACAAGCTGTAAAGGGGCTGAGGCGTGCCAAGAGGCACGTTTTTCAAAACTGTCCCGATGATGTTTTCAAGTACACATCCGGAACAAACACCATCTCTGCAAGATACCATAGGAAGACCTGTCACCATATTTTCTTTACATAGATGCTGAAGGGAGCGATAGTTTAAGTGACCAAATCGCTCATGCCAAAGTTTGCTCACTTCATCATTATGAGCAACAAACACTGAGGGAAGATTTGATGACCCAAAGTTGTGAAACTTATACAACCTTGTAGAATCATTAGCAATGTCAGTAGCTAAAATCTGTCTAGGATCCTAGTTCGGTGTCCATTTGTTTAAGTACAGACCTCTAAAATCCATGAAATATGGTCCATTGCGGAAAATCAAATCCTTGTCTTCCTTTGTCTCAAAGTGGAAGGTGAAGTAACCCTTCCCACAAAATCTAATAGAAATTTTTCCTTGTATTTTATCTGTCCAATTCCTTTCCACCCACCTCTGAACTGTTTTTGGTGAGGGCCAAAGACCTGTAAACTGCCCTATAAGTCCTTTTTCCACAAGAGCAAGAGCAGCCATTCTTGGCAATATAGTAGGGAGAGAGACTTCCTGTAACACTTCAGTTTTTTTAACAAACTTAGAGATCGAAGGACGAGTGTGCTGAGGAGGAAGGGAGTTTATCAAAGCCAAAAAAGCTTGTTGTTGTGCTACCTCCTCCGGTGGAGCCTTCGGAAGGGCCATCGAAGCAGACAGAGGACGAAACCTCCTGAGAAACGCTGGATCGAGGAGGACAGGGCGCGGGAGATCAAGTAGAGGGTTGCAGGGCCGAAGGAGGGCAGGGCGCGAAGGTAGTGCGCGTGCGAGCTCAGGTTTTCTTGTATTTGTCCTCCTTGTTAGTTCACAAGAAGTGAACTTGTTATTCTTCTTCACCGAATTTTCTAAACTGAATTGATGCCTAGCTAAACTACACATTACTTGCGTATGTAGGTGTTTCAACTTATATTAAAGGGACACGTTAGTTGGTTAAGGAAGGTTGACTTATGTAAGCTTAGGTCGACTAGCTTAAAATACAGTCCTTTTTGTCTTGTAACTTCAACAATGCATCCATTGCTTAGATCATATTAGGGTTGCATTATATTAGGGTTTCATCATATTAGGGCTTGCTTCAACACAACTATGGCATCAGATGAACAACTAGGGTTTGACTTAACAATTCTCGGACTTGACATCATATTAATAGGTCTTTGCTAAGGTTTCATCATATGGCTTCATTAATGCATTTGGCACCCAGGGTTATCATCTTCAATAATGCAGGTTTTGCGCTTGGTGTTACAGGCCATTTTGTCACATCTGGTTAATAGGCCTACAACCTAGATCAATCAACATCCTTGAACATTTTGTCATCATCCCTTCACAAAGCCCTAAGCATCACTTCTCCAAAGTCTTTGTTTCTGGGATAAGTTGCTCAAAAACATTGTTTTTAGCCCCAGTGCACATTGCTTGCTTGGTCACCTGCGTTCAATGCATGTTGCATGCTTGTTCACCAACACTGGTCAGCACATGTTGCTCCCTTCTGCAGGTGTGATGATTCTAGAAATTCGGGAAAATAAAAAATATCTTTGAAGCTTCCTCTTTTGTGGCAAGGAAGGACAAGTCAACTTGGGGAGACATCTACAAAGTCAGCTACTATTTATGTTTGTAACTCTCTCGTATATTTGTTAAAACAAAGAGTATCTTGTTTTCCTATATTTGTTTGCTATGTTTAGCCCTTTTCTAGATTGCGATAGACTATTTATGAAAAAGGAATACTTTAGTCGAACATGAATAAAAGGTTCTCCTGAGTATTGTTTTCTACATTTTCGGACTCAAGAGACAAATTTACGAAAGGGAAAATTTTGTGTTTTCTTTTTAATCTATTTTTTAAACACCCTAAACATGAAAAAAGACGTCGAGTTACACCTTCGCTGGACTCATAAAAACATCAAACAACGTTGGACTTGTTAAACATGATGGGACCAAACCACTCCTTCTCAAGGTTCATTAAAAATACTTAGAAGGATTCATCCAAAGGATGAACTTATAGATCAAGCATATGTTACCCTCCTCAAGCTTGTCAAAAATAAAGACGTACTGACCAGAAATGGTTGGGGAAATTGGGAAAACGGGGTGCTTCACCTATTAATGGCAGTGAGTCGTTCTTGAACATGACACTATTTCACTTCATCTTTGTGATTGTTGGGTTGGGAAATTTGCTTGTCTTTTTGGTTAATCACACTATATCAAAGCCTCCACATTCAATTTTGGGTCAATGTTTCCAACTCCATAAAGTGTCACAGATGTGTTCAAGAGAAGTCCTTCAGTTGACATTTGCTACAATAAGCCTCCATTCATGTATGTCGTTCTCGAACTAGTCCCACATCAAAATCATTCTATCTCAAATCTTGATACTTGTTTTGTGTCGTTGATAGGGGATGCATCAAGGCTCTCCTGTGATGGGTTGCTTCCTGTCGACATCGCGCATTATCCAGGAAGATGACATAGGAACTCTCTTTGGCACCTTAGAGCTTGCATACATCAATGGCAAGTTTCCTCGCTCTTGGCGACAAATCTTCATCATTAGCTTTCGACCAGAAGATTCTGTGTGGTGTTCGACTTTAACTTATTCATTCTCACCACATACATTGTACTATAGTACCTTGAGAGTCATTATCATCATTGGTGGTTTCTCTCGCGTCTGTTAACAACTTACATCGTTGGTTGGTAATTAGATGGTGTCTACCATGCTTGACTCTAGCTCATTTATTCGCATGGCTAGACTCGTATATCAAGTGATCAAGTGAATGAGATAGAAGACCCCAGATATAGTTCCATCCATTCATGATGCAATTTTAAGATTAATACAAGATCACAAAAGTATGATGGTTATGATCACACAAAAGATTATCCAAGCATGGGTCCACACTTTGTCATCAGTGGACAAGACTACTTGATCATTGTACATGTAATATTGGCTTATATGTTGAGCATGGGTATGCCTCCCTCAACAATGATATCACGATGATAATATGTATTGTAACAAATGATGATCTCAACCAATTGTTCTTGATCCGAACTTGTCACAAGGTAAAGCACTTCAGTCATCAACTACTACTTCTGACTTTGTACTTTACGGGGGAATCTATTACAAATCATTTTGTCACATCTAGTCAATAAGCCTGTAATCCAGATCAATCAACATCCTTGAACATTTTTTCATTATCCCTTCACAAAGCCCTAAGCATCGCTTCTCCAAAAAGTCTAAGTTTCTGGGACAAATTACTCAAAAACATTATTTTTAGCCCCAACATACATTGCCTTCTTGGTCACCTGTGTTCAGCGCATGTTGCATGCTTGTTCACCAACACTAGTCAACACATGTTGCTCCCTTTTGTAGGTGTGTTGATTCTAGAAATTCAGGAAAACAAAACATATCTTTGAAGCTTCCTCTTCCAGAAGCTTCCAAGGTAGTTTTAACTATTTACCACAGATAGAGAGCTCAAATTTATATTTGATTCTATCTTGGAGACCTTATCTCTTATCCCTTGAGTTCATCCTCCCATCATATGTGGATCTCAAACCTCGAATGATAAATCCTAAACTACCTATTAAAATTGGAAACTAGGGCCAAATTCCACCTTGGGACAACTCATTTGATGGAGATGATGATTGCATTAAATTCCTCTTTTTGAGAGGACCAAAATTGACATAAAGATCATCTAATATGGACAAGAAGAAGTGTGTTTTTGAATTTATGCCTACACATGTGCAAATTGTTCAGGTTGACAACATCATCATGTAGGCTCATGAAGCCCAATGGACATGACTCTTCACCCTCAACGAATTATATAAATACAAGTGACTTCTCACCTCATTTGGCATCATCATCACTCACACATTCTTCTTTCTCCTTCTCTCATTGGTTCGTATAACTATTCGACAACTTATCTCTCTCTCACGTGTGGCAAGAAGGACGAGTTTCTGGATTGAATTGCAAGGTCGAAAATTTCAAAAGTTGACCAAGTTTGACCAATGTTAACCAGGGACTCTTTGACCTCTTTTAAGTGCGATTTTTGGAGGGTTATTCATGTTTCTTTAGGCCACATTTATGGGCACAAAAATTGAGAAAATATGGGCAGTTTGACCAAAGCTAACTTTAGGGTTGACTGCAACTTTGACCGCAAAAAATAACAGTAGATTCTCTCTCCCTTGACCAAATTTGATTGGACTATTTTGGGTTGATTTTGATCAACAAGGAAGGCCAAATTTGACTAATTTTGACCGAACTCAAGGAGGAAAGTTTGACAATTGTGTTGACCATCTTTGACTTTCTAGTTAGGGCTGAAGTTTAACTGTAGTTGACTGCAAAGTTGTCAGGGTTGTTTTGACTTTGATTTGGCAAGTCAATTTCTACTTTTGTATTCTCTCTCTCTCGGTTTAACATTTGATATAATAAGAAGAAGATTTGATCAAAGGGTTTTTCCCTGGCATCCGCCAAATTTGGTGTCCTCCTGTCTTGGCTTGTCTTCTACATTTTGTTTCATGTTTTATCTATTTTTACTGTCAATGTGATTAATGAGATTCCTATTGGAAATGTAAATTGAAATTGTCATTGGGCCACTAAAGGAACATTGAGGTAATTGTGCTAAGCATAAAACATGCCACTATTAACTAAAATTAACACTACCACGCGTACCCTATTTATTTACTGCCTCCCATAAGGTCTAGGTTGCCTTTTGGAGATTGATAGTGCCCTCATGTTGTTGCTTTGAGCCTAAATGAGTCACTTAGGGTTGATGTTGAGGTGTGCTTTGTGCAAAGGAAGGACAAGTCAACTTGGGGAGACATCTACAAAGTTGCTTACTATTTATGGTTGTAACTCTCTCCTATATTTGTTAATACAAAGAGTATCTTGTTTTCCTATATTTGTTGTGTTATGTTTGCATTCATGTATTTCAATGCCATGTCGATTCATTGAATAGAGATATTAGACTATGTTGTGTGGATATTGTGGATCCTTTGCTTGTTTTAATCATGTGTTCAAGTTCTAATTATGGCACTTGGAGCTAGAGTTGGAGCTTACAAGCAAGGAGGAAAGGAAGGCTTGCTACAGATTTTAGGTAGGATTCTTTCCCATATTCTAATTTCTCCGAGGAAAACTCGAACATTTTTGTCTTTTGTTGTTCTAGATCAGACCACTAGATCTAGGGAATTCACCTTTGTCCACAATCGTGAAAATTCCACATAAAACTTAGGTTTTGCACTCAGGGTTTTCTTCCTAGAGTTTGCACTTAGTATCCCAATGTTTTGTAATATCCCCAATTTTGTGAGCATGGGAGCCACTAAGGAATTTTGCCCAATTTTAGTAATATTAATTAAAAAGGGGGCAAATATTATTGGAGAAAGGTGACTAGTATTATTTTATTAGAGAATGGCAACAACTTATTATTTTATTAAATTGTGGCAAAAGTAACTTAGTGGAAAATGGCCCCCACCAATAAAATAATATTAAAAAAGCAGTCTAAAGGCATGAGGATAAATTATAAGGGGATGGACTCATTTTTTGGATTATCTTTTGAATATTACATTTCACCTTTCATCTTCTCATGGGGTTGCCTAGCACAAGAAGAAAAAAAAAATTAGCACAAGAATTTCATAGTGAACATTTCACCCTCATTTTAGAGAACTTCAAGTGTCTCCCTAGTGAGGAAGTTTGGGAGTCCAATTCAGGGCTTCCCTTGAGCTTATTGCAAGAGATTAGATCAACTTTTTGCATTTCATGGGCGTAGGAAGAGTTTATGGTACATCTTTTGCAACAACAGTTATGAGTTAGGATTCCAGGCTTTTGGAGAGAATTTTCCATTGGATGTGGCAAGAGTTTGTTGGCATTTTTAAGGGTAGAGATTGAGGGAATCTCCAGAGCCAAATTTCTCTCATTTATACAATGTGCAAAGATCATTGGATGAAGATTCCGCAGGAGAGAGGAGCAACCTATTTCGTGAGAGATTGGGGTTGGAGATAAACCCTATTTTTAGAGGAGAATTTGTGTGGATTTTGCGTGGCTATATAGCAGTTGTTTGGAGTATGTTTGATCAGAGCATTTTCAGTTGTACACAAAGTCTACCTGGTAGAACCATTCACACTTTTTGGGGTCATTTGGGTCAGCCGGAATTGGGCAAAACCCTTTCTAGGTTTTGTTGGGATTGGTGTGTAGAGGTTAAGGTTAATTTTTCAATTTTTTCTGAGCGATATATAGGACATAAACTTAGTAGGGTTTATAGCCAGCCAGAGAGACATTTGTGTTGTGTTGGTTTAATCATTGTTTAATTTGACCAAACCACAAGCATTTAATTGTCAACCGGGGCAGGTCTGTTTATTTCAAAGGTGTCTGCACTATCTGTGTCGATACATAATAGCCAGGGAAAGAAATGAAAGAAATTGTTGTTGAACACAATTGCAGAACTTAAAACACTCATGCAAAAGTTAAAAATACATTCTACAAGAATGAAACTCACTCATCACACTTCATGTCTTTCTCAAAGAACAGGCGCACCACACATCATTAACAAAATTGCATCAGTTGATTAAATACTATAGTTCTAACCAATCAAGTTTAACAACATATAATGAATCTGAAAACAGAAGTGCATCAATACTACAATTGATACAACAACATTAATGAATTCACACTTAAAAGAAAGATAACCCAAATAGCTAATCTACTACTACTGCAATCCCTGCTAAAGAGGAGGGTCCTTCCTCCCTAGCAGGGCGTAGGTATGAAATGGAAACTAGTTAAAAGGTTAACACAAGATCAATATGAACATCACCAGAAGTGTTCTATATTAAAAATGACTGAAAATTACAAGATCAAAATGTTGATGTTGTTCCTGTGTTGTCGTTCCCTTTTCATGGAACCAGACCTTTTTATAAAGTATACAAGCCCCAAAAATTAGGGAAGAAATCAGTGATCAGAATCTCACGATTCTCATGCTAATTAGTATTAAGATAAAAATAGAAAGCATTACAAATAATTTTCCAATAAAAGACCAATTCAAGTTACATCATCTCCACAATCATAACCATTGAGATCCTTTGACCGGCCATAGATAATTCATGATTCTTGACAATTGTCTTTGAAGACAACAACCATGGTCTTTGGCAGTTACGATGTAACAGCAACTCGAGGTGTAACAACAAAACTTCAGACTATAACAACAAATCCTCAAAGTGTAACAACAAGCAACAACAACAACTACTCATCCTTAGTCCTTAGTTGTAGGCGACACCTAAAAGAAAAATAACCAGAAAACTTCTTCCATAATTACCTTGGTTAGCCATCTCAGAAAGACATCACTTCATTGATATTTAACGAAATATGGAAAAATAATATGTTGAGAAATGATTGCTCTTATAACTAGTGAAAATGGTAATTGGGACATAAAATTCATAGGTTTATAGATAGAGAATGATCAAAAATGGGGAAAGAGGTGTCTAAGATATGCTTAAAAACTACACCCAACATGTCCCCTCAAATGAAACAACCGCATGTCCTCATGCAAAACCTTCAGGTATTGTTATTGTATCGATGTTGTAAATCTGTCAAGTTATAAGCACCAGTTGTATCTTTGTCAATTGGTCTATAGCCCTGAGTAGCCATCAACTGATGTGGCCATGATTCCTTTTCATAATCACACAATCGGTAATGGTGTTGGTATTCTTCATATTGAAGCCAAATCAAAGGATACTTAAATCTAAGCCCTATCCAGAGGGCTCCCATTGAATTCACAATCTGGGCATATTCTGGAACCCGTGTAACAACAACCACAAAATTAGGAAACCCAAAAGGGTCACCCTCCTACAGACTAGCACTACTAGCCTCTATACATTTAAGGCATCTAGTCAATGCTCGGCTCTTCAGTTGTGTAAAGAGGTTGAGGAAAAACCCAATAATCCTTCTCCTATAGAGGGTTGATTGTTCCCTTATATCATGGGTACTCAAAAACTTCCTAAATTCACGTATCAGTTCAGTAGCCATGCCTAGTTCTATTTTTATCTCCAAGGTTTCCTTCTCTTCATTGGTGTCAGATGACTCATGGCCAGATGCCATTCTACTTGATTTCTCATGAAAGAGATGAAGGCGCACAACTGCAAGTCCCCCATGTAGGAGAAAATGTGTACAATCATATGCAGGCTAGCGTATTTACAAATCATATTATGTAGAAAAAAAACTCACAAAGTAAGCTTTGCTCATCAAAATCACATGCACGAAAAACATCTAAAAAGGTTTAGGGTAGAATTACCCAGATAAGGTCTATTCTCATAAATATATTTTAACTGAAACAAATAAAATCTTTCCCAAATAAAGATTCGATAGGATGGGGAAGGCCTTCTACACCCTAATAGGTTTAGGGCGAGTCCGTACAACTTATTTTTATCATATGTTAAGCTCTGAACTTCCTGTTGTAACTGTTGCACTCATTCCTCCTTTTCCTTCTCGGTTTTATTCCTTTCCCATCTTGTCCAGTCTTCCATCAACTTCCTCTTAGCCCACTGTTCTTTGAGAGTATTTACGACTTTTTGATGCTCCTCCAGCGAAATCACTCCCTTTTGCAAAGAGAGTGTTAGCTGCTTCCATTTATGTGATTTTGATATCAACAAAAGCTTTTCTGAACACCATCCTGCTTCAAGATCTCGTGTTCTCTCACATGCAACATCAATAGGGGGTGTAACAGCATCTCGAGATTTGAGTTGTTCTGCTTCGGCTATTGGGTCTTGTGTAACAACAGCTTCATCAACAAGTTCTTGTGGATCAGCTCTTACTTCTTCTTCCTGAGGGACCTCTGCCTCAATTGTTGGTTCTTGTGTAACAACAGTATTGTCAGCAAGTTCTTGTGTTTCAGCTTCCAGGTCAATCACCATGGGATGCTCTGTTTTAGCTGTTGGTTCTTGTGTAACAACAGCACCGTCAACAGGTTCTTGTGTAACAACTTCCCAGGGTTCAATTTGGGTTTCTATCTAGATGGAACTTGCAACACAAGCTTTATACCCGGCTGTCGCGAAAATCTTAGCACATGTTGTACATATATAACCTGGTGTAGTTTTTGTCCTCATCTTATCAACAACCTCTGCCAAAGTATCCAGACCCGGGACCCTTGTTTCTACTTTACTACCCTCTAATTATTGCCTTAATTCTTTATTTTCTTTTTCTAATTCTTCAATTTTATGCAGCAGGGTTTGGGTCTCATCCTTACTTGGTAAAGGAACCTCTTAAGAATGGGCATGTTCTTCTTCTTCTTTTTGCTCCCTTGTGTCCTTATGCTCACTTGACCTCTTTCTAGATGGAGGTGGGGGCTCTAGCTGGGTGCTGACTCTGACCCTCCTTTTTGGTGTCCTGCCACCTATTGGCTTTTCCAATGATCTTTTCTTGATTCTGCTCCGAGAGGATTTCCCTTTCTCTTCAGTCACCCTAGCTTCCTTTGGAGCGTCAGCAAGGGTTTCAACTTGCTTCCGGCGTGAAGTCCTCGTCTTTTTGCTCATAAACTCTTCCCAACTCCGGCCTTGGCGTTCAATGGCATCCATTATGATTAATTTTATAAGGCCATGATTGGCAACACAAGTTTCTGGATGTGAAGCAACCTTCACAGTGGCAAACATATGCTTCAGGTTCTCCAACCGGAAATACGAAAGGTTAACCAATTACTTGTGTCGGAGATGGTTTAACAACGGGAAATGATAATTAAACACTATTGTCGTTCGTCCTTCACAAGTAATGTATTTGATAATGTATAAGGCAACATCTCCCCATGGATGAGGAAGTGACCATCAGTCAATTCCCCTTCCATTCTTCTCCAATTGTTCCTCCCCTTGCAAAAATTCCGCCTTGAGGGAAGGATCATTGATTTTTCGGTCAAACCATCTTTTTCCTTCAGATTGCAATGTTGATACTCTCGTAATTACCTCTTCAGTGACTTCTAACTTCAACTCTCTGACCTCTGTCTGATTCTTGTTCAAATTCTTGGCAAATTCCAAGGAAACAGTTTCTTCCGACCCTTTGAGTCGTTTGAATAATTCGAACCATCCTGCCTCTTTAAAAATATGGCATGCCTCTGAGAAATTCTCCAATGTTTCTGTGGAATTAGGCTCGTGCTTAACCACTGCTCCTCCCATCTCTGCGTCAGACAATACCCTATATACTCTGTCTACTTGCTCTTCTGAGAATTCTGCGAAATGAAGATGCAGTGCTTTGTTGGGATAGATATCAGGGCAGTAAAAGTAGTGGTGTTGGATCAAGGAATTGTACAATATGTGTTATGGTCTCATTATTAATCCGGGGTTGTGGAAATCTATCTTAAATGTAATTTAAACCTATAACACGCTTGACATAAAAAGATGATAATGATTGTAGAATTTGCCAATGATTACAAGGTCTGTCACTTTAAGTCTGATTTAAATCACATGTTGTGAAATGATTCACCTTCCCCCTGAGTTTTAATGTGATGGTCGTCCTCAACCATCAGATGGAACATCATATTAATTGTCATAATTGTTAAATAAATAAAAGAAATATACCTTTCGAATGACTCACCGGTGGTGATGTGATGAAAAACTACTGGTGACATGATCGATTCCAGTGGCAACATGCTAATTAGGTCATTTATTCCGATGGCAACATCTTGGTGATATCATTTATTAAGGTAGACAATTGTGCCCAATTCGTTGCTATAGATTGTTAGCTAGTATAGATGTAACAGCAGATGTAATCGCTAAAGCTACTCTTTACAACAAGACTCTTATTTACAATACTTTGGAAAAAAATTAAAGAAAGAAGGAAAAGATTTAAGCGTGTAACAACATAAGATAACAAAATAGATGATGTTGTTCCAGGGGAAAAATATATGTAACAGCCGCCACATAGTGGTTTTCAAATATTACCATTATTTGGTTTTTATTTATATATTATTATTTTATTTTTTCTTTTATTAATTTTTTTTTTATGTATCAGCCGCCAACAAAGTTGTCTTTCAGCTGTTACACTTATTGAGGATTAAAAATTTGGCAGCACAAGAGAACTTTCCCCTACTCTTATAATTTGAAAATCAAATTCCGAGACAATGTTGACAAATGAATCCTTTGAAGTTAGTTTGTGTTATAACCGAAGACGATGCCCATTAACAAGTAATGGTGTCCTAGCATTGTCGATGGTGGCTAAACTCACAGTCCCATTGTAAAAGATCCTATCAACTTCATAAGGACTAAGCCATCTGGTGCAGAGCTTCCCCTTGAAATCCTTGAATCGCGAATCATATAGTAGATCCCAATCTCCTTTCTGAAACACCTTCTTTTTGATGAATTTGTCGCGCCACTTAGCTCTCTATTGTTGGATGATATATGTTTGTTGAATGGAAGCCAACCTCTTCTCATCAAATTTATTTAGCTAATTTAACCATTGTTTCTGTGTTGTAGCCAAATCTAAATTAACTTGTAGCGTTGTTCTCAGTGTCTTTATTTCGAACTCTATGGGAAATAAATGATTTTTACCATACACTAATTCGTATGGTGAGAATCTCGTAGTGTTCCTCCATGTAGTCATGTATGCCCACAACGCTTCTGGCAGTTTATTGGCCCAATTCCTCCAGTGGTTGGCCAAAATCTTGGTAAGAATTCCCTCAATAGCCTTATTGGTGCTTTCCACTTGGACATTTGCCTTTGGATGATAAGGTGAAGTAACCCTATGACAGATTTTGTATTTCTCAACTAGTTTTTGGATCATATTAGATGTGAATTGTGACCCTTCGTATGTCACTATTTCCTGAGGAACCCCAAAGCGAACAAAAGTGTCTTCAAACAAAAAGTCTAAAACATCCTGTTCTGTAGCTTTGGTTAGTGCCTTCGCTTCAACCTAGTTTGTGACATAATCTGTGCAGACCAAGCTGTAGGACTTTTGTTGAGATAGAGGATTAATTGGCCCTACAAAATCCAAGGCCCACTTCTCAATTGGCTCTAAAACTATCTGAGGGTATAACGACATCTCATCTCACTGGAGCAGTTGACCAATTCTTTGACAGTTGTCATATCCTTTCTCAAATTTTTGTCCTGAAATATAGTAGGCAAATAGTACCCTATTGAAAGCACCTTATACCTTGTCCTTTTATCTGCAAAGTGCCCCCCACAAGGTTCTTCATGACAATCTTTAAGGATATCAAATATTTCATCCTCCCTCACACAACGCCTAATCTGATGATTTGACCTAGTGTGATAGAGGCTTTCTTTGATCCAAGAGTATCTTGCACTTTGTTGAACAACTCTTTTATTCTCATGTGAGGGTAGGTGTTGTGGGAGTCTTCTTGCAGCAAGATAATTAGCTATGTTTGCATACCACGGTGAGTGAATTGAAATAGCAAAAAGATATTCATCAGGAAAATAATCTTCAATAGCCATGCATTCATTATCAATAGTTAGCCTAGAAAGAAAATCAGCCACTACATTATCTTTCCCAGGTTTATCTAGGATTGTTATGTCAAATTCCTATAACAGCAATAACCAATGCGTCACCCTACCATTATTTATTGGTTTATTCATTAGAAAACGAATGGTAGAGTGGTTAGTATGCACAAACACTTGATACCCCGTAATGTAGTGTCGAAATTTATTGATGGAATGCACTATTGCAAGAAATTCTTTTCCTGTCACCATGTAATTCAGTTTAGCTGGGATCAAATTCTTACTTATGTAATAGATGGCATAAGGTTTTTTGTCCTCCAGCTAACCCAACATACATCCCACAGCAGTATCAGATGCATCTGTGGCTATATGAAATGACAAACTCCAGTTTGGTCCTCGCAAAACAGTGGTTGTTGATACACACTTTTTCAATTTTGTAAAGGCTTGCTCACATTTCCCTGTCCAAACAAATCCCATATCTTTAATAAGCAGAGAAAATAAAGGGGATGAAATTCTTGAAAAAGTTTCTATAAACCTTGTATAATACCCTGCATGTCCTAAAAAACTACTTGCCTTTTTTTGTGTTTTGGGAACTGGAATTTTCAAAATTACCTCTATATTAGTAGGGTCTACTTTAATTCCATTAGCAGAGATAAAATGTCCCAGCACAATTCCTTCATTCATCATCATGTGACATTTGTCTGTACTTAAAGCAACATTAGTTTGTACACATTGTTCTAGTACTTTTTCAAGATTAACTAATGTTGTTTCAAAGGCATCGCCATAAGGTGTAAAAAATCATTTAACAGATCTAAGAATATCCCCAATATCATCCGTTGGAAAGTTGTTGGCTCATTACAAAGTCCAAAAGGAAGAACTATGTATGCAAAGGTTCCCCAAGGGTAGGTAAAGGTGGTTTTATCCTGATCTTCTGGGGAAATCTATCTCTGATTGTAACCACTAAAACTGTCTAGAATTGAAAAGAATTTCTTTCGAGACAAGGTATCAAGGACATGATCTATGAATGGCAAAGGGAAATGGTCCTTTTGGGTGGCCTTGTTAAGTTCTCTATAGTCTACACAGACTCTCCACTTGCCATTCTTGTTAGGGACAATGACAAGTGGGGATACCCATTGATTATCAGAAATTGGGTAAATGAAATTAATATTTAGGAGTTTTTGCAATTCTTCTTTCACTACCTCCTTAAGTGTTGGGTTCATACGACGTTGTGGTTGTCTAACTGGATTGCAACCCTCTTTTAAATAGATATGGTGGGTGCACAGGCTAGGATGAATTCCTTTCATATTTGTGTAATCCCACACAGATGCCTTTTTGTACTTTTGTAACAACTGTAACAACATTTTTTTTGTTTGGGGGTTAGGTTTGGGTTAACATTCAAATGTTTACCTGGTTCTATTTCGACCAGGCTACTCTTGATGTTCGGAATGGTCTTCATATGTTCAAAGCTCAAATCCTCCACATCCTCTTCCTCCCCCGAGTCCTTAATAGAAGTAACAAAAAGAGGATTACTGATAAGCTCAAATCCTCCACAACGTCTTCCTCCCCTGAGTCCTTAATAGAAGTAAAAAAAAGATGATTACTGATAAAACCATTTATAATATCATCTTCTATCTCATCCTTAAAGTACTGGGCTTTACCGAGGGTAAGAAGTGGCTGGGAGTTATCTAATTCGGGTTCAAACTCATCCCACAAGGGGTTTCCAAACTCCCTACTTGGCTTTGCAAGGGGGTAAAGACTGAGGTTTTTTGTAGCTTGACCATCTAAAATTGTCATATAGCCTGACCTACAACCTATAAATGCATCTGCAACGGCCAACCAAGGTCTTCCCAGGATCAAGGGATGGCCCCCTAAATTTGATTTAGGTTAAAAGATAGGAAAATTTGTTGGATATCTTCAGGAATCCATTGTAATAACTATGTTTTCTAATACCTCTTTTGGTTTAAAATGGGACCTATCTGCTAATTCAAGTACGATAGGTGTTTGTCTCTACCCGTGAAAACCTAGGATGGTAAAGACTTCTTTAGTCATTATGTTAATTGTTGCACCTAAATCAATTAGTGTATTTGGGATGGGCATCTCATCAATGTAAATGATAACTGTAGGATTCCATGGATCATTATCTTTAGTCAACAGAGATTGACCAGTCATTAATTCTGATAATTTCCTCATCACATGGATAGTGGCAGGGTCTTTAGGCTTTCTTCTAGGTTTTTTAATGCACAGGTCCCTTACTATTTTCGCATAGATGGGAACGTCCTTGATAGCTTGCAGCAGGGGAATCCTGATGTGTAGATTTTTCAACTCTCTAAGAAATTAGAGTCACGCTGTGAAGTCATCCTAGTTTCTGATAATTGTTGTAGATATGGAGGGTCCTTAGTTACTTTAATAGTTGGGTCAGTTGATACAGCTATACGAACATTATTTGGGTTAGCTGTTATAGGTGTAACAACATCACCTTGACCTGTTGTAGTAGTCCCATGAGAGTCAGCAGGACCACCCTTAGGAGATTCACATTCTTCCTCAGTGATAATAGGAGAGGGTTTTACTACTTTTCCCAATCATAGATGGATTTCATCACATTCAACGAGAGTGATGTAGTAAGTTTGGAAGGAAGCAGGAGCTTCTAAAGCCTGGGCTGCCTTATTATTTGGGTTAGGATTAGGTTGTACAGGTAATCGGGGTCATATGGGAGGTGTTGCAGCAGGTGTTGAGAGAGGTGGAAGCTGCAATTGTTGTTTCATTGGTAACGCAGAAGGGGTTGGACCTAAAGAATTTCCTCTCCAATTTTGGGGCCAAGAATGTGGCTAAGATGGAGGGTATTGAAAAGGTGGATATGGAGACCATTAGTTCCATGGTGAGGAAAATTGAGCTAGAGGAGGAGAGTAATATTTCCATGGAAATTGTTGTGCATTATATACATTATTCCATTGATTAAAAAAAAAATCTTGAGACATACCTGGTGGTCGTGGCTTCCAAGGCTTCCTAGACCCAATAAAGTAGGAGGACTGGACTTCCTCACTTGATTCCTTGAGCATTGCTTTCAGTCTGGGAAGCTCTGGAAAATAGCCTATAGAATGCTCCAAACTGCAAACGTTGCACAAGTTGATGTTGTCGACTTTACAATCCCTCAAGGAATGTTTATCCTTACATTTCAGGTAGAATATAGCCAAAGTTTTCTTAGATTCGTCCTGTGCATTTTTTACTTGTGCAGTTGTTAGTTGGGTAGATAAAGTATCGAGGAGGTCAGTCTTAAGATTCTCAAACAGGTTCCCGATCTCGGCTCTGGTCACACCTCCATTTGCAGATTTTTGTATTCAAACGAAGGTGTCCTGTGTCATGCTTCTGCCTCGTGATGATCCTCTCAAGCATCTTAAGCAAAATTTTATCATCTATTCAAATTATTTTTGAGTTATATCTCCCTTCCCCAGTAGATTCAATGTATCCATACAGTCATCTCTCATTCCCTGTATGAATATAGTTTTCAGGATCTCTAGATCCAAATCACTATGTTTAGATGTTTGTAGATTATAGTGGAATCGCTCCACATAATCCTCCAAGCTTTCTTCTTCTTTTTGTGTCATCCCGAATATTTCTTCCCTCAAGTTCTTGGTCTGAAAATAGTCCTAATATTTTGACAGAAAGGTATTTTTCATCTCTCCCCATGTCTAAATAGTAGCAGATCCCATGAACCATCTTAATGTTGCTCCCTTTAGAGTAGCCGGGAACAATTTCAATTTCTGAGCATCCGAAGTATAATCATAGCTCCTGCACATGACATCAAATTCAAACAAGAATGTATCAGGATCTTTTACAGTTATTCCTTGAAAAGATGGAAGAGCTGATAAAGGAATGTTTTTCATGGGAGATTCGCCCCTTATATCACCTATTGGGAATTCAAAGGTGGTACAGTGGCATTAGTTCTAGTATTGTTATTGTCATTGTTTTTGTTGTTTTCCGTTGTAGATTCCTCTGTTTCTTGTTTTGATGAGTCCTCTCCCAAATATCGTTTAGGTGGGTGTCCTGTGGATGAATATTCTTGTGATGATTGTATAGGTTGCTCTGGCACTGGTTTCACGACACTGCCTGAATTTGGGTATTGATAAGTAAAAGAATGTTTTTCCAATTCTGGCTCTAAGTTCTCCCCAATGGTTTCCCTTGGCCTTCAATTCCAAAGTCCTGGCCACTAGTTTCTTTGTGTTGTTCTCAAATTGGATCTACAGTTTCGGGAGTATGTATACTAGTTTGAGGGTGATGAGGTCCTAAGATGCAGGAACCAAATGCTTCTAGCCTTAATATGGGAGCAACAACTTTCCGTGGTCTTGCTTTTCTTGTATCCCTCTGTGAATTTGATTATTCTCTCTCTGCCTTTGAAATTAATACCTATATAAATGTTTTCCTCCCTAAATTTGCGCTTTTCTTGTTCCTTTTATGACCCGTTTTTTATGTAGGTTTATTAGATTTATTGTGTTTCGGGGCTCTTCTTTTCACACACTCTACACATGGACCCTATGCGTAATTATTTCACACTCCAAGTGCCTAAGTTGTTACAGTGGTGAGCCCGATCAGGTATGTTAGAGCAATACGTAGGTTCTTACCTCTCGTCTTACCGCCCAACGTCTGTAAGACTAAGAACACTAAAAAAAAAATAATCAAAAGTTAACACACCCTGAGTGTTCTAATGATCACAGTGGTGAGCCCGCTAAGGTATGTTAGAGCGATGCACAGGTTCTTACCTCTTGCCTTATCACCCAACACCTGTGCACTAGAAACACTATACTAACAAAACACATTCATTGACTGTATCATCAACTACCTTCCCTGGCAACAACGCCAAAATGTTGTGTCGGTTTAATCACTTTTAATTTGACTAAACCGCAAGCATTTAATTGTCAAGCAGGGTAGGTCTGTTTATTTCAAAGGTGTTTGCACTATCTGTGTCAATACATAACATCGAGGTAAAGAAACGAAAGAAAATGTCGTTGAACACAATTGCAGAACTTAAAACCCTCATGCAGAAATTAAAAAGACATTCTACAGGAATGACACTTCATGTCTTTCTCAAAGAACAAGGCATGACACACATCATTAATAAAACTGCATCAGCTGATTAAATATTATAGTTCTAACCAATCATGTGTAACAAAATATAATGAATCTGAAAACATAATTGCATCAGTACTACAATTCATACAACAACATTAATGAATTCACACTTAAAAGAAAGATAACCCAAATAGCTAATCTACTACTACTACAATCCCTGCTAAAGAGGAGGGTCCTTCCTCTCTAGCAGGGCACAGGGATGAAATGGAAACTAGTTAAAAGTTCAACGCGAGATCAGTATGAACATCACCAAAAGTGTTCTGTATTAAAAATAATTGAAAATTACAAGATCAAAATGTCGATGTTGTTCCTATGTTGTCGATCCCTTTTCATGGAATCGAACCTTTTTATAAATTTTACAAGCCCCAAAAATTAGGGGACAGATCAGTCATGAGAATCTCACGATTCTCATGCTAATCAATATTAGGAGAAAAATAGAAAGTTCTACAAACAATTTTCCAATAAAAGACCAATTCAAGTTACACCATCTCCACAATCATAACCGCTAAGATCCTTTGATTATCCGTAGATAATTCATGATTCTTGACAATTGTCTTTGAAGACATCAACCAGAGTCTTTGGCAATTACAGTGTAACAGCAACTCAAGGTGTAACAACAAAACTTCGGACTGTAACAGCAAGTAACAATAACAACTGCTCATCCTTAGTTCTTAGTTCTAGGCAACACCTGAAAGAAAATTAACCAGAAAACTTCTTCCACAATTACCTTGGTTAGCCATCTCAAAAAGACATCACTTCATTCGATATTTAACAAAAAATGGAAAAATAATATGTTGAGAAAGGATTGTTCTTATAACCAGGGAAAATGGTAATTGAGACATAAAGTTCATAGGTTTATAAAGAGAGAATGATCAAAAATGGGGAAAGAGGTGTCTAAGATATGCTTAAAAACTGCACCCAACAATTTGCACCATTTTGGAGGGCTTCTTAATCATCTGGATTCAACCCAAATCGTTTTTTGTTTTTCTAGGTTTTGGGAGAGGAGTTTGGAGCTAAATTTTCAAAGCATTCCAATAAGTATTCAGCCTTGAGATCAACATTCCAACTAGCAGACAATAGGAGATTATTTCCAGGTAGTGCGCAAATCACTCCATGGCCATTTCTACCACTTGGGTCTGGACCATTTTTTTGGGTTCTGCTCAACTTGCATAGCAAGCTAAGATTCCAAAATTTCAACTCATGTTATGTCCTCTTTTATCATAAAATTAATAAAATGGCTCATATTGTGTTGTTGGACATTTTGGCATTTTAATTACTGTGTATGAGTTCCAGTTTACTTATTGTTCCTAGTCCATTGCTTGGTATTAGTTGTTAAAATAAAGTTAAGAATATTACAAGTTTTCATCTCTGGTTTCATCTAGGTCAGCATGCTTCAACAATGCACCTAGGTTGTCATCTTATTGACATCAATGACAATTTTATCAAACAATCTCCCCCTTTGTCATTGATGACAATACTCTCCCCCTTTCAACATTCTATCCCTCTTTGACATCAATGGCAAATTCTTCATAGTACACTCCTATCGTTGTGCTTTTTTCATTGTCATTAGGATTGTTCTTTATATGATCAGGTTGCTACACCCTATCTTCATCAAGGACAACTCTCCTTGGCAATATGTTGTTTTCCTTGTCATCATGTTGTTCCTTTTTTCATCATGTGACCTCCTTCTTTGTCATAGAATTTCTCGTCCTAACAATATAATCTTATTTTCTAATAGGCAGAATCTTGGTGAGGCATAATTTCTACCTATGATGCCCATATTTGATTAGCAGTTGGAATTTATTATCACAATAAACTTTGTTTTTAAAGGTTTTTTTAGAAAACGTTGACAGTTTCAGTGTCAACGCTTTCAATGTAATAAACAAGGAAATTATTGATAGTGGGGCTATTAGCGCTTTAAGAGTTCTGATAATGTTTTTTGAAGAAATTCTATGCCAACGAGCTTATCAATGTTTCCACTAAAATTGACAGGCCGATTGTCAGCGTTTAAAAAAAAAAAAAAACAAATTTAAAATTTGGAATTATGCTGACCACATCAACGTCAATGATGAGGTATGCAAGTGACCCATGGGTAAGTGTGAGGTTAAATCATAAATTTATCTACCGCCATCAGTGTATGGTTCGTTGAATAATCATGGGTTAAAACGTGTTTCCTACAAATTGTAACCATTTTTCCAAATCAGAATGGTTTCCCTTATCCACCATTAAACTCATTTCATTTTGTAAGTTCGTGTTTTCATTTGTAAGTTTGGTAACTTTACTGTTAAATTGGTAATGTTTGACAAGAGAAATGTTGACATTCCCAGTGTCGGCGAATTCTAAAAACAAGCAGAAAGGAAATGCTGACAGTTAGTCTGTCAGTGAAATCGCATTTACTTATTAACATTAAATTTAAACTATGAAGAGTGCTTACCTCGGCTTACCTGTGGTAGAAGTAGGCTTACGGCAACAGGGTTTTGGGGACGACTCTCCTCCCAACCGTAGGCTCAATTGCGCAGGATTCTGCTACAACTGGCCACCCCCGAGCCCTCAATCAACGACTACTGCCAGTGCTCCTAATTCTTAGTATACCCTTCTCCCAAGAGAATGAAAGATAGAATCTCGGAATGATAGAATGCAAGAATGCCTCTCATCTTCCTCACCATCTATTAAATAGAACAACATTGGATGGGGAACCACATGCACACACTCCATGTGTCTACATGCAACTTGATTTTTAGCCTTCTTGTTTTATTTCTTTACTTTTCTTTTGATTTTTAGCTTTCTTGTTTTATTTTCTTCTTTTTGATAGCTTTACTGATTCTTTTTATTGTTTTCTTTGTTTTATTTCTATTTATTCTTATTTAGAGCTTTAGTATAGTTATTACTATTTTTATTTATTTTCTTGTATATTTTTAAATATCATTTATGATTTATTTTTATTATTTATTATTAAGTGATTTATTGTTTATTATTTATATTATTATTATTTTATTATTTTGTATTATTTATTATTTATTAATTAATATTATTTATTTTTATTATTTATTATTTATTATTAAAGGGAGGGATATTACACTATAACAATACTGAGTCACTTTAATAGTATTTATCAGGATTTGTTAATGTACAAGTTAGTGGTTCCCAAGTTTAATCAATAAACTAAATAATATTTTCCTTTATATTTTAAAATGAAGGAGATTTGTATGGTTGATTATATTGTTGAGGATTTTTTTTGTAGAATTAACTGTGTAAAGATTTGAAAATTCCAAAGATATTAGGCATAGTTTATTTAGAAAACTCTCAGCAATTTCTCATCTAGTCAATATGGCGCTTGGTTGTATTTATTGTGTGTCGATAAGGATATAAATTTATATTGTAAAATGCTAAAGTCCTCTCTGACGTTAATTTTCCGAGACAAACAAAAGTACTTTGATAAAATTAATGAGGAAAATAAGGCCCTATGATAAAATTAATAAAAAAAACATTGTAATCACCGCTATTTTGATTATAAAAACACTGTACACTTGACAAATGTTATGAAGAAATTCCAGTGGGCTAATTTTTAATTATAACTTTTGACTTAAACCGTTCAATGTCGTAAAGAAAGTAAAGAAAATTAATTATAACTTTTGACTTAAACCGTCAATGTCGTAAAGAAAGTAAAGAAAATTACACACGGAAAATCTTGTAAAGCAAATTCGGAGCGCTAATGTTCTAAAAAAAAATTCCAGTGGGTTATTTTTTAAATAAAACTTTTGACGTTAAACCGTTTAATGTGGCACTTTACACATGGAAAATATTGTAAACAAATCGCGGAGCGTAAGGACCTCCTAGACTTGGAAACACACACATCGATGAGGATTTTTTTTTTTTAAACTTGAGTAATTTGATTTTAGAGAAATACCCACATATAGCAAACAAACTAGTCATGCATGCATGGGCCCATAGGCCTCAAGGGTTCAACTAAAGCTCTGATACCAAGTGTAAGGACCTCATTAAAACTATATACATTAGGACCATATTAAAACTATATACTTTCATTTTGTTATTTTTTTTTTTTTTGAACACAACAATTACGACCAGAAAAGAAACGCATTGAGATTTCAAATTCATTCATCACACACATTGCTGATACTCATTTCAGGAACATATCACAACATTTACATACTTTTAACTAGGGTCAAGTAGTAACGAAATACACATGTACCGTTCACTAGAGGGCGAGACTCCGCTTGCTCTGTAAATTGCTGGTATTCCCTTGTTGCCGGTAACTTCTGCGAGTGAATGATGACGCACTTGATCCGAATGCGAAGACCCACCGGTTAACCTCTCAGCCTACTCCTTGGGTACTCTTCTTCCCCGCGGACCCCCGAGCTGCAATGGGGTTATAAAATGGAGGAAGAATCTAGCTGGCAGAGGAGAGCACCCTTAGCTCAAGAGTCCCCTCTCTAAAAATCCTTTACCTCACCAAACTCACTATAGCTTCGTAATCACTGCTCTGACATCATATCATCCATCTAACAATAGGGTTCCCAAAAGTCCTCTCTACCATGGCTTGCCCCTTCTTTTATAAGAGTCCTCATAGATGACACTTGGCATGTCATGCATAATTATAATATTTTTTTTTTATTTAATAGCTTGATTATTCATCTACCCATGTGTCACTCTCTTATCAAGGGTCACCCAAAATTATTTACTTAACTTTTTATTTAAAACTAATATTTTCCTCACCTCACAAGATTCCTATTTCTTCTCCTAGTTGTATTTTTATTCCCCCTTTTATTCCTTAAATTGTGTTTATTACTTGGAGTCAATTAATAAGTCAAGATTCTATCCCCAATCTACTTCCTAAATTAACTCAGGTTATCTCTTAAAGGGATATTCTTATGTTGGTTGATGCCACATGGAGCTTCTCTACATTTCTCTAAATTTAATTTATTTTTCTTATTTTAATTCACCTTCCTCTTTTCTTAATTAAGTTTAATTGGTTTAGGATCAATCTTTATCCTTATAATATTTTTGTCTTCCCCTTTTATCTAATTAAACCACCTAATCTACCTAGTATTTTCCAACATGGGGAGGGTAGAATTTTTAAGGTACTCTATTTATTTCTTCCTATGATCATCCTTATTCCAAGTTTTATTTTTGATTTAATTACCTTGGTTTCTAATCATCATTTACCCTTGATGTAACTTTACCTAGTTTTGATTCCTTACTTATATTTATTTATTATTATTTATTTTTAATGATTCCAAGGGTGCCAAGTTTGGTTGTGCCCTTCAAGAACTTCCCTAGAAGTTCCAAGG
>APFE030673515.1:6690-50819 GCA_000404065.3 Pinus taeda | reverse complement strand
AGCCCAAGTCACGGCGGGAGTGCTAGTGGGTGAGATCAGGGACTCTGTCCCACCCCTCCCATTTAGTTCCATCCACCTGTACAACCCCATCACCCATATGTGAGTCATTCGGTCAAGCAATTAATCTGTGCCTGCAACCATTAACATATCATAAGAATATAGTTAAACATATATGGCAGATTTCAAGATCGACTTAGACTTTAAAAGATAAAAATATGAATTTTCATCAAACCCGGTGTCATCGACATGTCATATGCGAGCGCCTCTGATGGTTTCCTGCCATGCTCAATAATCATCAGTAACAAGGTTTCTCACTGTTAGTCTTTATCATAATAGCATCATTAATAATTCCTGGTCCTTCACATCATTGTCCATTGTAAGCTTGAACTAACGAAAGTAGGTAACATAGGGTACACATCCCTCATGGCTATCATCATTAATCATCAATGGAAACATACATATGCATTCAGCTATCAACATCGTACCATCATAGAAATATACCTATCTATCAAATTTATCATCATTATGCTTTTAGTAGAGTGCATACATATTCTTTACTACCCTCATCATAAATTCAAATAGAGACTAAACTTAACTATTTAATGATGCAATCATTGGAATACTGGTAGATAAGATACATAACCATTCATGCTATCATAATATCAATGGAAAGCAAAACATCACAACCATGAATATCTAAATCGCTAATAATAGTGGCATGTGTCCGGATCCTCAACCTGAGGTCCTCAAAGAATAAAGTGTGGGCCTTATGGCTAATTAAATGTTTGCATCATATCACTGTTAGTCAACTAGAGTGGGCACTACATGAACCACATGTCAGTTGTACGTTCCCTAATAAAAACACCACATTATCACAACATCATTATCATTACAATATATATGATAGTAAGAAATTTCATGCTAAATCATTCCATCATAAGAACATTTCATCAAGAAATATCATCATCAAAAAGCACATGCAATTGTTGCATTCCATCATAAGCATCATGTCATCCTAACTAAATGGAACCACATGATAAGTACCACATGTCTTCATAAGGCTACATAACCAAAATAAATTTTATTTTCGTGATAATCCTCTTACCACAACATATGTTGAAACCAAACAACTAGTCATGCATGAAATATAAGCAATTAAGTGTCTAGGTATCATCTCAATTGTCATAGAAAAGAACACAATATCGTATGTAAATACCAATAAGACCCGATCTATTATATGGATATGTTCTAGCTAAGTTAAGCATTCCAATCCAACAATATAACATTGTACTACATATAAAAACTTAATCAAAATGTTAGGGAAAATTGTAATGCATAGTCGTTGTGTCTTCCTAGGTAGAAGATCTTAGGCCATATCAATCTTGTTGGACTTGGATTTGTTTAATTTCATGGTTATTGAACCAAAACCTCTCGTGGTCCAATATAGAGAATAGTTCAACCTAGATAACTCCCTCCTCAAAAATCTACAAGTCTTCAAATTTCAACATAATGCCTAAGTATAGAAACATGAAATACATTATGCATCTTTATTGATGGGATGATAACTCAATATTATAAGAAATTGGCCCACTTCTCACAAGAATATTAAATGGTTCAACTAATGTAGGGCACACCATCATTCCCTTACCAATTTGAAGGAATTCTGAGAGGGTCTGACTCTAACCAAAACTTTATTACTTGCCTTATAACTTCTATCAATTCCTTTGGCATTTGTGTAATTTATTTTTTGGTCCCTGGCTTCCTTAATCCTTTGCTTAATTTTAATCATTTGTTCCTCCATTTCTTGGAGAATGTCAAGTCCCAACATGAATCAATTCTAACTAAAGGGTGTTCGACAAGGTGTCCCATATGGGACTTCATGTGGGGTTGCATAAATGGAATTGTGATATTTTTTTGTTGTATGCAAACACCACTAGGGAAAGATGCTTTTCCCATTGATTTTGTTGACCCATGATATACATTCTTAACAAATCCTCCAAAACTTGATTGTCTCTCTCTATTTGTTCATTCAACTTAAGATGATCTATTATATTAAAGTTGAGCTAAGTACCCATGGAAGTTTGGAGGCTTTGCTGGAGTCTCGCAGTGAACTGAGCTAAGAATCTTTGTTTTTCAAGGCATTCCATGTAAGTCAATTATCTCCTTGAAGAAAACATGACGTGTAAGTCAATTATTAACTAAAATGAAGTGTAATTCAATTATTAACTGGAATGAAGTGATCACCCTTGGTTAGTTTATCAACTACTACTATGATACAATCATGCCTTTAAGAGTTCATATATAATTCTCCCATAAAATCCATTAATATAACCTCCCATTTAGTATATCATGGGCTTGCAGAAGACTTGTATGGTGATGGTGTTTTCCCCAAACTTGTTGAAATTCCAGACACTAAGGTACAAATGTTTCTATCTCCCTTTTCATCCTAGGCTAGAAAATCATTCCTATTAGACAGACATGTATTTTCCTTATGTTTAAAGTACATAATAGGTAGTTGCATGGGCCTCCTCCATCACCAATCTCTTGTGATCATAATTCTTTAGAACATACATCCTCCCTTGAATTGTAACAATCCATTGTTCTCTTAAGTGTACCATTCCAATTGGCACTCCATCTTGTAAGGAAGAATTTACTCAGTATCAATTGTATTTTAGAAGGTGGCTTATAATCCAATCTCTTAAATCTACTTTCAGTTATGGTGCCAAATGAATGATGGGCCTTCTGCTTAGAGCATTCACAACCTCGACCTCCTTCTCCTTGATAAAGGATATACCAAAATCATATTTTATAACAAACTCTCTCCAACATCATTTCCAAGAATTGGGGCCCTTTTGGGTGAAAGTATGTTCAAGGTTTCTATGATCAACTTTAAGTTCAAACTGATGTCCCATGAGATAATGTCTCCATAATTTTAGGGCCATTATAGTGGAAACCAATCTAATACCATGAGTGGTGTTGAATATGTGTTATATTCTTTGCATGGTTAGGTTCAAGCATTGTATTGTGTTAGGTGTGTTAGGGGGTTAGTTAGCCCCCCTTTGCTTGTGGGTTCAAGGGTGGAGCCCACAAGAAAAGAAAAAGTGGGATACTTTTGGTCCATTTTTTGTTTGATTTTTGATGATTTTAGGCCCATTGTAATGTAATTCCATTAAGGAATATAATCGAATTAATGGATTAGGGTTTTGGATGCCATGGAGTCCTATATATTATATTGTAAATAGTGAAGTTAATACAATGACAGTTGGAGGTGTGGTTCTAAACATTTGTTCATTTTCCTCATTAAGGATTTCTAGGGTAAATCTATAAGTATTGTGTGTGAATGTTATTGTTTTCTTTTTCTATCAAGATTATGTATGCATTATTATATTATCTTTAATTATTTAAAATTTACAAGTGGAATAATCAATTTTTTCGTCCCTAGGATTACGTGAAGCATAAGCAATAACTCCTCACATCAAAATTGTTCCTAGACCATGTCCTGATTCCTCTAAGCATACACATAAATATTTGTCCATGTTAGGAGCTCTCCTGATTGGCACAATTACCCATCGCCATTTTAGTTCCTTTCAAATTAGCTTCATTTTTTTGTAGGATTGTTATGGGATTTGTGGCTTTGGATAATCATTCCACAAATTTTCTATAGTAACCTACCAATCCCATAAAGTTTAATATTTATTTAACATTATTAGGAGCTAACGAATCCTTTATGGTGACAATTTTACTACATTCTACACTAATTCCCTACCCATGAATGGTATGCTCTAGCTATTGATTTTTTTTCTTCTTCTTCTTCTTCTGAAAGAAACAACATTTAAACAATTTCATGTACAAGTGCTTATTAAGGAATTAAGTGTTGTTGATGTTGTTTCTCAATTCGTGAGTAAATGAGGATGTCATCAAGAAATACTTGAATGAAATTGTTAAAGTATGTTTGAAATACACTATTCATCAAGTTCATAAAATGTTGCAAGGACATTTATTAGCCACCATGGCACTATGATAAATCAATAGTGACCAAATTTTATTTTGAATGCAATTTTGGTATATCTTCCTCCTTAACACTTAGTTGATGGTATTCTAATCACAATTCAAACTTTAAAAACATTGAAACACCCCTTAGTTGATTTAAGAGGTCATCAATGTGAGGCATTAGATATTTATTTTTAACAATGGCTTTGTTCATATCATGGTCAGCAATGCATAGCATGGGGATTCTATTCTTTTTTTCACAAAGGTCATTGGCATTATCTAAGGTGATACAATGGGCCTAATCAATCCTTGGTCAATACGTCCTTGAGTTACAAACTCAATTCATTAAGCTCTAGGATGGTCATCTACCACAATGTTTTGGATATGAGTTATATCCCTAGTTTCAAGGGAATGAGGAAATCAAATACTTATATAAGGTGCAAGCTTGGAAACTTTGGGGGACGTACATCCTCAAAATTGGAAAGCATTGGATGTAGCTTTGTAAAAAAAAAATTGTCTTCATTGATCACCTCAAACACATAGATCCTACACCCTTTCCTCATACACTTCTTAACCTTCTTAGGTGAGATGAAGCACAAAAAAACCTCTTACTTAACCCCATCAAAAATTACAAGCTCTTCTAGATCATTTTAGGAGAGAACCTTCAATTTGTAGTACTCTACCAGGGGTTGATGGGATTCAATCTAGTCCATAAGAGGATAGGAAATGGTTGGTGATACTATGTAAATGACCCAAGAAACCTAAAAATTCAATGATTTTCCCATAAGGTCCTTTGTATATGATTTTTTTTATTAACACATTTTTATCATTGAATAGAATTCAACATTGGTGTTATTTCCGATCTCAACATATTTCATCACTCCACTGAAAATTCCCTCTACCCATAGCATACTCTAAGTCTCTATGTAAATAATTGCAAGAAAATAATTTTTGACAAAGATGTGAACTAGAAAAATTGATCCATGAAATAATAATCAATAGTTTTTTTTTTTTAATCCAAAGTAACCTATGGTTTCATAGTAAAAATATCAAGAATCAATTCCATTTTATGGTACCTCTGAGCACAACATTTCTACCATAAATTCAAATATAAAATTTCACTAAATAGTTTTGTAAATCCATTTATTATATCAATCTACAAAATGTTATCTATATAGGCTACTCGAAGGCTCTCAACTTGATACATAATTAGGATGCCAATTCATCAAGGTATCAAGTTAGTTTCTCTCTCAAAGATATGTCAATTTTCCATCATGACCAATAGTTGTTTGAATGTACATATTAAGGATTTCCCCCATTCTACCTATTCTTACTCAATAATGCTCATGGATTCCATGGAAGGTGCCCAAAGATTGAAAATCTCGACCAATTTCTAGACAAAAATGAGCTATAATATTTTGTTCCAATCTAAGACATAAGCAAAAATAAGAGTAATCATCTATATCAATGAATGGATGAAGTAGAAATAGAAAAAGGATGAATCAAGATATAAGAAACCATAAACTAGTAATTATTTGCCATAGAGCAATGACCTGCATCTATTACAAATTGCTTGACTAATTCCTTAATGAAATAATATCATCTCCATGCATGATTTTGTAGATTATTTTTTGATAGAAACATTCGTTTTGTAGTTACAATGATGTGCTCCGAGCTTATTGATAGAAACAAATTGACTTATACATTCCTTTATGGTTCCAATGGGGAAGTGGATTTATTCCTTCACAATTAAACATTTACAATCATCTCTTCTTTCCACAAGCAACCGTAAGGTTTATAATTTTGATCTTCAATAATAAGTTAGCTCTTTTTGTTTATTAGTAGTAGTCAAGTAAAATCATATTTCTAAAATTAATGATTTATTATTCTTTTACATCATTAGAATAAGGTTGTAGATACACTTAATTTGAACAATTTCAAGACTATAGGTTTTTTCTCCAATCCCAAAGTCATCATTATCATTGCCTTCTCTTACTTGAAAATCGTGACATTAATGAATTAATTAAAAGGCTTTGAGTCCACTAATAGCAATTTTCAAGATTCATATTTAAGATAACTCACCTACTTACTTAAACATGTAATCTATAATAATATACTTATTAAGATGATTGCCAATCAATCTTACATTCCAATAATAAATTCCTATGTGATTTTCACATTATTAAACTTAATTATTTTTATGATTTTTTTTAGTTATTGAACTTAGTTATTCTTGTGAATTCATGCAAAATATATATATATATATATATATATATATATTTGACATTAATACACATGCAAATACCTCAGTTAATCCATAAAAACAATAAACTCCACAATATTATGAACCTTCTTTAATCACATAAAGGATGTTTTCTCTAAGCATATCGTTCTTTTAGCAATCACAAAATAGCGAAGTTTCGAGAATGTCCTCGATCAAATTCATGTACATTATGAATTGTGCGCTATATTACATAGTCACAAATGGCTTGAACAATTAATAAATTCAATTATGAACATGGATGGAAATAGTTAAATTCTATGTGAACTTAGCCAACTTGCTGGTTATGAGCTTGTGAGTCGAGAGGAGAAATATGTGATCTGCGGGGTGTGTTAGGGTTTTCTTCTCCTCTAAAAATTAGCAAAGTGCCATCGTCGACCATGAGCCTATTGCAGGCGTCGATGGCGATTCAAGGTTTGGGGGAGGTGAGATCATTTCGTTGCACGACGAGGGAAGAGGGCTGGTTCTTGATTTTCTGCGGTGAAATTGTTGTCACCCCCTGCCCCCCACTATACTGCACCTATGCGTCAAGAGGGAAATAGATTGTTCGGCTCTGTGGAAAATTCCCACGTTTGGGTTCATTTTGATAATAGAGTCAAGGAACAACGAATCAACAAGCGACTCCAGGATTGCAACATTGGTAGCAGCATGGTACGTAAGGATAGGTGGATAGGTTAGGGTAGGCCAATGCCTCAAGGTTGCTGCCTGAATACATTTTTCATTCATATCTGTTTTTATTTGAGGATCATGCCAAGTTGGGTTCACGGCTCGCGGTGGGGTGGATCGGGGTTTCTCGACTGATACTTGAGTGGACGAAGGAGGATTTATTAGCAACCTAGTGCAGATCGGCTTCAACATGCACAATATGCGGTATTGTTGGCGTTGGGTGTCTGCAAAGTGAAAAACCTGATGGGTTGGTGCTCAATCTCATGGTTAAGGGTTCACATGCTTAGTCTGCGCAGTCAAATTTGGGATTTGTGGTTTTGAAGCAGCATGATTACATTTGGTATTTACCCTTCCAAAGAAATTCCCATAGCTTCTTGTTCTTTGATCTGGCCAAAAGATAGGCAAAGGCAGAAGAGGAAAATTTCGAATTTTACCACCAAAAAAAAAAAAAAATTATCTTAAAAGAAGAACTCCATTTTCTACATCAGGGGGGCTCAGATTTAATGGAAAATCTGAAACTTAACATACAGAATAGACTTAGTATTTCTGCAAGCTTTCAAAGCTTGTTATTTGAAGGGAGAATGCCATAGGATTCTCACCAAATGAAGGATTATGTCATTGTGCAAAACTCCACCATTATATGAAATATGAAGCTACTAAGTCCAGTTCTAGAAACCCCAATGGATCTGTCTTTTTCAGGGATGTAGTGCAAAGGAAGGATCACATCTCATCATATCACATCGAAAACCTCCCAAGACCCTATATGGTAAAACAAATGGAAAAAGCGTCAACCATGGAAGTTAATCTTCCGAGGTAATTTTTCTTTTGTCTTATCTCTCATTCAAGGTTTTTATACGCAGATTCAATGGTTTATGGTCATTTTTGATGTGTTACACCAATGGGTATCTTTTACTTGGACCCCCAATTGTGATATCTATTTATGTTCCAAGGGTTTCTCCATTCTTCAATTTAACACACAAAAAGATATGGAATACATCCTAAATGAAAGGCCATGGTTATGGGGCAAAATTGGGCTCTTCATTCCTCCATGGTTTCTAGATTTTGATGCTACAAATATGGTGGTTTCAATAATGCCGGTATGGGTGAGGATACCCATTCTCTCTTTTCCTTTCTTGCACCATCAAGTCCTAGAGGATATTGGAAATACTCTAGAAAATTTCAAAAAGATGGACTTTGACATAACATAAAAATGTATCTTTACTTTTGCCAAAATTTGTGTAGAAATAGATCTCAGCAAGTTCTACATGATTGTATTCAATTGAAACACAAAAAAAAAAAATTAGTGGACAAGTGTTATATTATTACGAAAATACAACATTTAGATGATTTTTTTTTTCAAACATGACACGTAGAATGCATGCCCACAGGGAAAAAGTATATCAAAAAAAGAAAAAGAAACAAGGTCATAAGTCTAAGGGATGGTAGGTGTCTAACCCATACCATTTAGAAGAAGAAGAAAAACAAGATACCATGGAGTACCATCCAAATATGGATGCATATGCTCAACATCGTAACCAAGCAAATGGAGGTGCAGTGGATCAATGAGGAACCGAAACCCACATCCAAGAAGGTATCGAATTAGTAGATATACAAGCATCATAGTAGCAAAAAGAGGAAACACGATGGAAATGGCACATGGGGTATAAAGAGGACATGAATTGGCAATGGTAACAGCTGATCCCAACCATTGGGTTTGGCAAAAGGTCCAGGAAAAAAGAAAAGAAAAAATGAGAAGTTAATGGGGTTTGGCCAAAAATCCAAAAAAAGAAAAGAAAAAAGGAGAAGTTAAATGATTTTTATCAGAGTTAACTCCAACATAATTTATGTAATGTTTTTAAGATTTTTTTTTTATTGCTCATCAACCAGAAGGCTGAAAGTTGATACGATCTAATGTCTTTTAGCATTTACTTACATAATGTTGATTTTTCCTGTTTCAATTGAAAAAATTACAAATTTTCTCAAAAACAAAAATATATATATAGTATATAATATATATGAGGATCTACAAAGTAATTTGTCCCTTGTTCAAATTGAATAAATTACGATTTTTTCATGGCAAAAAAAAAAAACAAAAACAAACAAAACAAAAAAAAGATAATATATATATTATTAATATATATATATATATATATATATATATATATAACCAATTTGTTGAGTATTTATGATTAAATTGTTTATTCAAGCATTAATTAGGTGATCCCTTACATGTATGTAAGACCTATTGCTAATGCAATTTTGGATCTTCAACTATAGAAATAATCCTTTACCCAAGGAGGTGTTTCCACAGTGTAGTGGATTAAAGGGTTGGATTGATCAATCTTTCTCACTGATATCATAATAGTCACAAACTATGAAGGTGGGGGTGGGGGTAGGGAAAACACTGGGTAAAACATATTCACAGTTTAATAGGGGGTTGTTGCATATGTCCAACATAATTTATTATAGTAGTGCCCCAATATTTCTATCTTTATTTATTTCAATTAGTGTCAGTAAGTAGCATGTTGGGCCAGTAATGAATAATGTTCAATTTTGGTATTCATGCTACTCCTAAGAAACTAAATATAACTGTAAAAATTTAACCACGAGAGGCAATAACATTTTTTTATCTTAACACACAAGCCAAGCTTAATAATCATCCATGGAGTAAATCCTAATTGCATTCCTCATATAATTAGTAATCAAGAATAGTACATTCACACAACATTCGAGAAATTTGGGACATATTCACCCCAATCTAGACTTTCTCATGAAATTTCACATTAAATACCACACATCTTGCCCTAAAATCGCTAAAATTCAATGAAGTTCAAATGGTTGACTATATAATCCTATAGGATTGTGACAGAGTTCAATCTAGGCTTTCCTTCACACTATTAATTTGCAATCTCATTCAAATTTGCTAGACTTAATTCCTCCTAGACCAATAGAAGAAATAGATAGGCCATCAACTTATCTCAAGAAAAATTTCATAATTATATGCATTTTTATAGCGATTCAATCCTACATCAATCATGTACACAAAAAAAAGATACAAGCACATAATAACTTCCTCATAATTATTACTTCATAGAAAGATGGAACCATTCCATTCATTCCAAATCACTCAATATTTATTCAATACAAAAATCATAGCTATCTTCATTTGACATTAGAAATGATCAAGCATCCAAGTGACACCAATTTCATGCAATGAATTAGTATTCCCCTTAGCTATCAAGTGCATACAATGAGCCCTTATTGATAATGCTTGTGATATTTTATCAAAGTAAATTCTTCCTTATAAACAAGAAAAATTACTTTGCTTATAGTTACATATTAATATGGATTCCACACCCATGTCTCAATGTGGAAAAAACCTAACCTCCAAGCTTCTTTTAATAGAGTTTCTATGATCATCCAACTTGTACTAGTAATTTGAACCCCTTTTCGTCTCTAGATTGGCATACCACAACGTAATATCCATACATCCAATTTCACTGATGAAAAACGCAATATAATTACATAAAATCATGTCTATGAAATAATAAGAAAGTCATTCTTAACCATTAAGAATGTGCTTATGAATTAGATTATAATAAAATCATGTCTATGAAATAATAAGAAAGCCATTCTTAACCATTAAGAATGTGCTTATGAATTAGATTTTAAATTTTATTATAGTGCCCATACACACTGGTAAAGTGACAATCAATATTTTACCAGTAAGATATGTCACTATTTCTAAAACTTCCATTCAAGTTCTAATTTGATTATTTGGCAAATAATCAAAGAATTATATCCAATAAACTAAACACAATCATTCCATTAATGACATCCCAACTTTAATGCTAACTTCGTACACATTACAAAATGTACATGCTAAATCACCATGTTACCAAACATATTAAGCTATAGTTTCTTGGTATGATTCCATTATTGAAAGGTGGTTATTTTAGTCATATTGTCATCTTTTATCCATGATCGGTGAGAGGTTATTCAAATAGGGTGGCATGGATGTAAAGGGTCATCCAAGTGGCACAATTTAGTATAGAAGGAATAAGTTAAAAGTATAATAAGAAGCATTGGAACAAATGTGTTTTATCAAAGTGATCTTCCACGCCCTTCTATTAACATAGGCATTCAAAATTACAAGTGGCCAATATATAAATTAATTATTTCCATTATGGAAAGTAGAAAGCTCTCTAGGTCTCATAACACAAGGGAAGTTTTGGTTGATCGTTGGCTCTATGCCATCGATAGTCTCTAGATGGTTATAATGGCTAGAACACTCAAGTGATCTCCTTTGCAATATCATAGCTCAAATTTTATGCGCTAATTAACCTATGCCAATGAATCTTACACTAAGGTTTGGGGTTCATGGTGCTTATTATGTTTAGATATTTGAATTTATTGGTATTTTAGCATTGTTTGATGTCTAGGTTTTATTTTGAGATCATCACTTGGGAATTCTATTCAAGGGTCTGACACTTGTGGCTTGAGCATTGCTTTTACTACTCCTTATGGCATAATCATTGCTTTTGTTACTCCTTCTGGCTTAAGGATTGTTTTTGTTACTCCTTGACCAAATTTTAGTCCCTCTACCATGTCAAATTTTGAGGGTGCTTGTAGGTGAAATACACGTGTAAGAAAGTTGGGATTTTGGGAGAGGGGGAACCCCTTAGAAGGAAGATTCTAACCCTTTAAACATTGTTGGAGAAGCATATTGTGTTTTCTTCTCTGTAGAGATTAAAGGTGAGGTGGAAATTCTAGAGGAAAAGGTAATCCTAGAGGAGGACAAATTTCAAGTGAAAGCATTGATGTAGTGTATTGTCCCCTTTTATATATGTTAAAAACTTTAAATGTGATCAAGAGAAATCTTTTTCCATAGACACATTTCATTAAACATGTTGTGTACAAATTAAGTAGTAAACCCTCATACAATTAAATGCACAATAAAAATTCAAATGAGCAATAAATAATAACTCTGCTAATTCTATATTTCTAATAGTTACGAAATTACATGTGAATGCTTTAGATTTATATCCTGTAAATACTCCTGCAAAATGGCACACTTGGCTGAATAATAATTTATAACATTGAACACTACTGAGAAACCTAGATGGTTCCTCCTTTAGACTAGCTAGGGTGGTTGAATATCCCCACCAACCCTAGTTTTCATCAACTAGGGTGTATGATGTCAACATTGAAACCAGTATGGTTGGATCGACTAGGGTGGATCTCACACCACCAAAACTATCCCCCTACACGGAGTCACACACTCACACTCAAGTTCCAAGAGCTCTCAAAGAAATATGAAGACAAATAACCAATACACGATTAAGGAGTGAGCTTAGCCTCTTTTATAATCTTTTCTTCCTTGACCAAATAAAAAAAAATAATATAAAATAATATTTTTGACCGGATCAATGCATTGGTTAAATAATAAAATAATATTATTTCTAATTATTCATTTCATTTTTTGATGTTGCTTTTTCTCCAAGTGAAAATGAACAATTAAATCGATCTTGTTGGAAAGGGATATTGCAGCCCTCCCTTCCTGAGATTGCTTGTCCCCAAGTAATCTGAACCCATATTCTAGAATCCCAAATGAATCTTAAGAACCCGTGTTACATCAATGAAATACAATATGGAACCTATGTGCTAGGACCAATTCCTAGATCCCAAATGAATCTGTTAAATGCTCCCTACTACAACAATAGGATACAATAAACTTTGTTGACTCTGTCAACTTATGCCGCATGGTGAAGCAGTTCACCCATCATAAAAATGCATGTATCACAAACCTTAGTGTCATCACACAAGTCAACCAAGAGAAGTATCTTCATGGTGCTAAAGGCTTCCTGGACAATAACCTCCCATGGGTGTAATCCACCTAGATCCCTTTGATATATTAAGAGTTTGTCATCCCCAATACGTAATGAATGCTACTATGTTATACCCCTAGCTAGGAGTGTCTTTCCAAAAATCACCAACTTAGTAGGATACCAACTCATAATCTATCTCCATTCCAAATGAAATGGACTTTTGTCAACATCAACAATATTATTTTTGGAGTCCATAAACTCCCATGAAATGTGTATTCTAGCATCATTAGTCATTAACAACCCTTATAAAGACCATGTGTATCTAACCAACACAAGGCATAACTCCACCATGCTGACTTTGTGCTATTTGGTTTCCATGTGACATCTACCAAGAGGGATTCTTGGTAGATTGCTTGCATCCCACTCCTTTATCATACTAAATGCAACTCAAGAGTAGGTTTTGTTGTTGATGTTAGTTTTTGTAGCATCGAATGTGTTCTAGCCGTGAAATTTTGTGGAGAGGCTAGAATACATGAGATCTCCAAAAGCCATAAATTGTTTCAGGAAATTCCACCTAGAGATGACTTAATTAGATTATTATTCATTTTTTAAATATTTATTAAGTTTAAACTTAGGGAATATGACTAATTAATCAAAATTAATTAAATTATGTTGTGAATCTTCTAAAAACTCACATTGATCGACTTCTAGTTAATCCTAGTTAATCCTAGCCATATATTGTAGTGCCCCGCTCTAGTCGACTGACAGTGATATGACATTAACATTTATTTAGCCCTAAGGCCCACATTTTATTCTTTGAGGACCTCAGGTTGAGGAACCAGGCACATGACTCTATTATTAGTGGTTGTGATGTTTATATATGTTCTCTATTGAATTTATGATGATGATAGCAGTAAAGGATATGTATGCTCTCTATTGATATCATAATGATGATAGCTTTTATGGATAGGTATGTTTTCTTAATGTTACGATGTTGATAGCTTTGATGGATATGTATGTTCCATTGATGTTATGATGATGATAGCCATGATGGATGTGTCCCCTATGTTACCTACTTGCATTAATTTTGGTTCATAATGAACTATGATGTGAATGACTAGGTGGTATTAATGATGCTATTATGACAATGACTAACACTGAGAAACCTCGTTACTGATGATTATTGAATATGGCAATAAACCACGAGAGACACTCGCATATGATGAGTTGACGACCCCTAGTTTGATGAAAATTTATATTATTTTATCTTTGAAATTCTAAGTCAATTTTGAAACCTGCCATATATGTTTTCAGATGATATGTTAGTGGTTACAGACACAGATTAGTTGCTTGGCCAAATGACTCACATATGGGTGATGGGGTTGTACAATTGGATAGAACTGCATAGAAGGGGTGGAACAGTGTCCCTGATCTCACCCATTAGTACTCTTGTCGTGACTTTAGCTGGAAAGGTTGAACCACCTTTGCCTTGAAGATCATGATGTCATGAGGGAAAGACCCAAAGTTATGTCGCTTATGAGAATTTTATCGAGGGGGCACATCAAGGCAGATTCCTTGATCCCCGACACCATTAGTCTCATTATAGCAGGCAACATAAGGGATGAGAGGGTCTTTGTCGTTGCACCTATACTTTCCCCTCATAGCCACTGAATGCTTGAAGGGCAAGTGGCGTGGCACCCTTGGAACTTCAAGGGAAGTTCTTGAAGGGCAGAACCAAACTTGGCAGCCTTGGAATCATTAAAAATAAATAAATTAATAAATATAATCAAGAAATGAAAACCAGGTAAATTCACATCAAGGGTAAATGATGTTAGAAACTAAGGTAATTAAATCAAGAACAAAACTTGGGTTAAGAGGATCATAGGAAGAACTAAAATATTTTACCTTAAAAACTCTACCCTTCCCATGTTGGAAAATATTAAGTAGATAATGTAGTTTAATTAGGTAAAAAGGGGAATGATGGACATAAATATAAGGATAAATATTAATCCTAAAATAGTTAAACCTAATTAAGAGAACGGGATGGTGAATTAAAATAAGATTAATAAATTAAATTTTAGAGAAATATAGAGAAACTCCATGTGGCAACAACCAACATAAGAATATCCATCTAAGAGATAACTTGAGTTAAATTAGGGAGTAAATAGGGATCAAATCTTGACTCATCAATTGACTTTAGTCATGAACACAAATTAAGGAGTAAAAAAAGGGGATCAAGAGACAACTAGGAGAAGAAATAGGAATCTTCTTGAGGTGAGGAAAAATATTATTTTTAAATTAAAATTTAAGTAAATAATTTTGGACATCCTAGATGAGAGAGTGACACATGGGTGGGTGAATAATCAAACTATTGAATTATAAAAAATTAATCAATTATGCATGAAATGTCAAGTGTCATCTATGAGGACTCCTATAAAAGAAGGGGCAAGCCATGGGAAAAAGTACTTTGGATTATCCTATTTTTTTTATGGATGAGACTATGTCAAAGTAGTGACTACGAGCTATAGTGAGTTTGGTGAGGTAGAGAATTTTAGAGAGGAGACTCTTGAGGCAAGGTGTGCTCTCCTCTACTAGCTAATACATTCCTCCATTGTGCAACCCCATTGTAGCTAGAGGGTCCGCGAGGAAGGAGAGTACCCAAAGAGTAGGCTAAGAGGTCAACTGGTGGGTCATTGCATTCGGATTAAGCACATCGACATTCACACTTGGAGGCGACCGACAACGAATGAAGGAAAATAGCGGCAAGTCAAATTTGAATCTCCTCTCCTAGTGAACAGTACCTATGTTGTTATAGTATTCTTTTGTATGACTTCATTATGGTTTTAGTTAACAACATGTAAATTAGATGATATGTTCAATAAAGAGAATTTCAAGAAATTTTATATATTCCTTAATGATTTTTGAGTTCCCAATGTTATTTTTATGGTTGTATTTTTAGTATTTGTTAAAAAAAAAAGTTATAGGGTTGGTCCTTACACTTGGTATCGGATCCATGTTGAACCCTTTAGACATATGGGCCCATGCATGCATGACTAGTTTTCTTAATATCTTCTACATGAGCTACCCAACAATTCTCCTGATCATTTTTGCAACACCAAATCCAAGGACTGTCATGAAATAGATCTTTTATATACTTTTGCGGCACGAGAAATCCAAACTCAGGATTATTATATATAACTTCTAGATAAGCATCTCCACAATTTTTTGTGTTTGCATTCCATAAATAAATAAAATTCACTTCAAAAAGGTTCCATGTTTCTTCTATGAGTTTAACAATCCATTATTAACAGTCCTAGCATTGGTTCTCATAGTTTCCATGGCCATCTTGTGAGAATAATGCAAGAATTAAATTGCCAATAACAACACCTATATCAAAACCCATTGGGCCATAAAAGGCAAATTCTGGATTTATAACTTGAGTTGAGCTACTTGTTACCATAACCGATCCAGTATTTAAGTCTGCATGAATAAGTGCTTGTGTCTTCTCACAAAACTTTGATTTAAATTCAACAACTTCCATCTTCAATTGATTATCCTCTTGTATTTCCTTAGCATCATCATCAAGGTAAGGAGAAGTCCAATGGTTGTTTGGTGCTAACATATATGGATTTGAAAATATGACTTGTTCAGTGAGCCTACATATCTCCACATTGCTACAGTATCATCTGATATGGTTGTTCAACTTTGCATAATATTCGATAGACTGAAAGCTTGCAGGTTGGAAGCAAAGTTGCCTTGAAGGTCTTGATAACCTACTTTGTGTTATTGCTTATGAATCTTCTGTTTGGCAGTTCTGAATTCTTTATCTAGGTCTAGCTTGGTTAACAAGTTTTCCGCATTAAAACAGAGATTTGTCATGTATTACTCCAAATTTTTTTATTTTTATTGAAAATAGTTCTGATATGCAACTCCTATATGAATATTCCAAAGAGAATGCAATCTCAAGAAAGGATGTTAAAAGCAAATGTCTTGGAGAGTATTATAGCACTTCCATTTTTAGTCTTTTTTTCGGGTCTATTTTACAATATACCATTCTCTTTGCAAGATACAAGTTAGTCACAGAACTTTTGCACCAAAAATAAAGAAATCCTCTCCAATGATCACATTATATCTGCATTCACCAACAATTAACCCAGGAATGATATTTAACAAGAATTAACTTTAAAAAAAATGTGACTAGCTTTAGAAAACCGATTATATAAATTTTCAATTTGAATTTTAAGGGAACTTTTTGTAAGTTTCTGATTTTGATTCCCTTCCGAATTTGAGTGTCAAATCCTCCTTAGATTTCTCTTTGAACCAGATAAAGTAAATAACCTTTAAGGCTCTCAACTAGCAGAAAAAATGAGCTCAAACCTTGTTGTCTTCACAGAAATTTGTTATATATGGGGCCAGATCTAAAAAAAGTGAAACTTTATGACAAATTTGCAAATAGAAATCCATTCAAAACCTTATCTGCTCACTGAAAATCATAAGGATTAGTGCATATAAAACCCACAACAGAGAACAAGCCTTAAAACCATGTGGCAAAAATATAATTTAATAGAATAACTCTCTTTGAAAAAATTGTTAATCGTTGCAAACATCAAAGGGTTAGCTTATGATTTTGGAAGTAAGAAATTCAGAATTCCCGAAGGCTTGCAACAAAAATATAAAACCCTGGATCTTAAATATGCAATGAGAAAACTGATAAAAAAAACCTTCTCAATATGAATATAAGCCCAGTGAAGTGATTTATGCAGTGAGAACAATGGCCCCAAACCCTGTAACAAAATTCCCTTCGATTTATTGAATGGGAAGACCCTAAAGCTCAGTGCTTCTTTTGAAATCCTTTGCATCTGTTAAAAAAAAAAACATTACCTAGAAATTATATGCCAATCTGAAACCCCTAGCATTAAACAACAATGGACTCAAGCCTTTTCAGATTTGTGGATTACCAAAAAAAAATATTTTTAGGATTTTTGAGTTTGTTCCTTCAATTTTTGAATCATTTTTCGCCAAAATGAAAAGGTGAGATTTCCGGTTCTGTTTCATCTTTCATGGATTTCTTAGTACTATTATCCTCTTCACTGTAATATCATCGATGCTTACATTGATTAATTCCTTTTTCTCAATCGGAGGTTCCGTAGTCAAGGGCGGTAAATCGTTCTGCAGAAACTTCAAAACCTTGGCTCCCTTGACCCAATCAGTGACTCTATCTTCACCCCTGAATGAAATCTACGTGATTCTTTTTGTTGCGCTTGAAGACTTTTCATATGCTCTGCCATCTCCATAGAAAGTCTCACTCACAATCTTCATTTTCAGGATCAAAATCCTTAACCTTGACATCAACATCCTCCCCATACTAAATGGCATTATCAATATGGGACAAAATATATTGCATGCTGCCAAATAGAAAGGTGTTGTTAGGGAGAACTAAATAAAAATAAAATAAAATGATTTAATGTGATTCTTTGTGGGAAGGGGTTTCATTGCCTTACCGTTTCAGTTTTTGAGTTTACTTATATTATATTATGGTTTGTCGTATCATAATTTTAGGGTTTGAAATTATTGTATTGTTTTTTTTTTTCATTTTTTTGGTATTAAATTATACATGGTATATTATGAAATCGTGCATTCAAAATTATATTCCAATGTACATTGGATTATCAAACGTCTGGGCATTGGATTATGAAAGGGCTTTTTCTTCATATTTTTTTGTTGTGGTTGGTTATAAAAATATAAATCTTGCTCTTGCTTTGGAATTTCGTTGCTTTCTTCTACCTTTTCCAGGAAATAAGAAGATATTATTATCAAATTATTTGAAATATTATTGTTAAAAAAAAAAATTATTGTGTGTATTGTATGACCATGTAAACTGAATTTAAAATAAAATTTATAAAACAAATATTGAAATGTGATTTATGAAACACATATTGAATTATTAAACATATCCATTGTTTTATAAAAATGTACCTATTAACACTCTCATAAAAAAAAGTGTCCCTGTTAACATTCTCAAAGTGCATTGATTTCTGAAATGTATGCACTCTCCAGTCCCTTGACTTGTTAGAGACAGCCTTGTTGGATAGACCTTGCTTCTAGTTTAGCCACAATGGAGGAATAAATGGCAGGGTTTAAACAAAAGAGTGATTTAATGTGATTCTGTTCCATAGAGTAATATGTAGGGTTCCAGTGTTTGAGTTTTTCTTTCCACGTTTTGAGTCTATTTATAGTAAGATTTTTTTTTGTTAATATTTAATAAAAGTTTAAAGAAATCAATTGAAAACTATTATTTCTAGATTGGATTTTCTTTAAATAAATAGTTTGTTGTTGTTTCTCTTTTATTTATATTTCATATCAACTTTAAGAATAAAAAATTGAATAGGTTAAAGTCCAAGAAATTTCCAAGAAAGCAAAAAAATGAAATTTTGGGTTGCATTGTTGTTTCTCTTTTATTTATATTTCATAACAACTTTAAGGATAAAAAATTGAATAGGTTAAAGTCCAAGAAATTTCCAAGAAAGAAAAAAAAATAAAATTTTGGGTTGCATTGATTGCCTCAGCGTAGTAAATTTTTACAAAAAGAATTTCTTGCATTCAAGAAAACAAAAAACAACCATGTTAAAGTAAAACAGGTAAACAATTATCATATCTCTTATTAGAAAAAATAAAAATATTTTGCATAAATAATGGTGGGCAATAACTATCTCGGTAAAAATGTTTCTTTACTTGAATGTAAATAATATCTCAAATAGCTCTTGCACTATTCTAGTCATTTATGTTTCATGGTAGAATCATTACATTTTTTTAATTATTTAATTATTTTTCCATATAAATAATGGAATTTATTATTATATATTATTTCATTATTAATACTTGTTCTTAGATATCTTCTATACTAAGATATAACATTGTGTCATACCATACACTTTTAGCTATATAAGAAATTATATATAAATAACCATTAATGTAAGCCCAAATTAATTATTATTTCGAATTGGTATCCCTATCATACATGCACGTAATATAATAATTACCCTATTCTAGTGGTATGCTATATAACACAATATTTACTATGCTTATTATTAATATTAGGGTTTTCGATGACATTTTGATCTACTTAAAGACCCTAGAAGAGCATGACAAACACTTGAGGATAGTTCTACAATGTCTTAGAGAAAACCAATTATACAGGAAGTTGTCAAAGTGTTCTTTTACCAAACCAATAGTCACTATCTTGGGCACATTATATCTGGGGATGGTATCGCAGTAGACCCGATAAACATCGAGGCCATCATGCAATGGCCAACACCAACCAATGTTCATGAAATACGAAGTTTCATGAGCATGGTAGAGTATTATCGTAGATTTATCGAAGGGTTTTCAAAGACAGCAAGCGCCATTACCGAGCTCCAAAAAAAGAACAAGAAATTCATTTGGACTGAAAAATGTGAAGAGGCATTCCAAAGGTTAAAAGTGTTATTAATGACAACACCAATTTTGAAGGTGTCGGATATGGAACAAAATTTTTTGGTTTGCACTGATGCCTCCAAGGAAGGGTTGGGTTGTGTGTTGATGCAAGAAGGAAGAGTAATAGCCTATGCATAAAGGAAACTTAGAACCCACAAAGAAAACTACACAACCCATGATTTAGAAATTGCAGCAATTGTTTATGAACTAAATATTTGGAGACACTACCTTCTAGGAAGGAATTTTGATCTTAGGACTGACCATTGTGGGCTACAACACACATTCGTTGAAGACCACTTAAATGCAAGACAAAGGCGATGGTTTGAGCTAATTAGTGAATATGATTTTGATATCACTTACATAAAAGGAATGGTAAACAGGGTGGTTGATGCTTTAAGTAGGAGGCCTTGGATATTTTCAGTTATTTCCTTAAAGACAAATTTGAGGGAAAAACTGCTTGATTTACAATTTAGAGACCCCTGGTACCAAGAGGTTAGCAAAATTTTGAGGGAGGATGAGATGAGGGTCCCAAAATATGAAGAATAATTCCTTGATAATGATGGGCTAGTACGAGTTCAGGGAAGGATATATGTATCACCGAATGAAGACATACACCAGTTAATCTTGAATGAAGCACATCGCGCAGTATACATGGCACACTTTGGTGTTAAGAAGATGAGTGCAGACCTGAAACCACTCTTCTTTTGGAAAGGGATGAAGAAGGACATCGTAAACTTGGTAGCAATATGCTTAGAGTGTCAATGAGTAAAAGTTGAACACAAACATCCAACAGGATTATTGCAACCCCATGAGATGCCAAAATCAAAATGGGAAGTTATATTAATGGACTTCATTGTGGGACTACCAATGACCTCAAGAAAACATGATTCCATATTTGTAGTGGTGGACACATTGACCAAGAGAGCCCATTTCATACCAATTAAGACTACATATAAGGCATTGGAAATAGCCAAAGCTTTCATTGATGAGATTATGAGATTGCATGGAGTGCCTAGGAAGATCATATCTGATATGGGAGCAGTGTTTACAAGAAGGTTTTGGACCAGTTTCCAAGAAGCCTTGGGAACCTAATTGAAGTTCAACACTGCTTATCACCCTGAGACATATGGGAAGATAGAAAGGACTAATCAAATCCTCGAAGACATGCTTCGGATGTAAGAGATGGGAAGAGTTTTTACCCCTTATGGAATTTGCTTACAATAATAGTTATTAGATTTCCATCAAGATGGCGCCATTTGCGTTCTTATACGGAAGACCTTGCAGAACACCTCTTAGTTGGGGCTGACTAGAGGAACGAGCATCCAGGTTAAGCTCCAGTGGGATAATTATAGTCCCATTTCAGCTACTTAAGAGGACGCCAAGGAGATGCATCACTGTTTTCCTTGCCTATTCCAAGGACTTCGAGACGGAGTCTAGTATTAAGAGGGGGTGTATGTAGTGCTCCACTCTAGTCGACTAACAGTGATATGACATTAACATTTATTTAGCCCTAAGGCCCACACTTTATTCTTTGAGGACTTCAGGTTAAGGATCCAGACACGAATCTATTATTAGTGGTTGTGATGTTTATGTATGTTCTCTATTGAATTTATGATGATAATAGCAGTAAAAGATATGTCTGCTCTCTATTAATATCATGATGATGATAGCTTTTATGGATAGGTATGTTTTCTATTAATGTTACGATGTTGGTAGCTTTGATGGATATGTATGTTTCCATTGATGTTATAATGATGATATCCATGATGGATGTGTCCCCTATGTTACCTACTTGCATTAGTTCTGGTTCACAATGAACTATGATGCGAATGAATAAGTGATGTTAATGATAATATTATGACAATGACTAACACTCAAAAACCTTGTTACTGATGATTATTGACTATGGCAAGAAACCACGAGAAGCACTCGCATATGATGAGTTGATGACACCTGGCTTGATGAAAATTTATATTATTTTATCTTTGAAATCTAAGTCAATTTTGAAACATGCTATATATGTTTTCTGACAATATGTTAGTGGTTGCAGGCACAGATTAGTTGCTTGGCCGAATGACTCACAAATGGGTGATGGGGTTGTACAATTGGATGTAACTGCATGGGAGAGGTGGGACAGTGTCCCTGATCTTGCCCATTAGCACTCCTGTCGTGAATTGGGCTAGAAAGGTTGAACCACCTTTGCTTTGAAGATCACGATGTCATGAGGGTAAGACCCAAAGTTGGATTTCTCATGAGGATTTTATCGAGGGGCACGCATCAACGTGGATTCCTTGATCCCCAACACCATTAGTCTCACTATAGTAGGCAATATAAGAGATGATAGGGTCTCTGTCGTTGCACCTATACTTTCCCCTCATAGCCACTAAATGCTTGAAGGGCAAGTGGCATGGAACCCTTGGAACTTCAAGGGAATTTCTTGAAGGCCACAACCAACTTGGCACCCTTGGCATCACAAATAAACTATTAGGTGTGGCACCCTTGAAACTTCAAGGGAAGTTCTTGAAGGGCACGACCAAACTTGGTAGCCTTGGAATCATTAAAAATAAATAAATTAATAAATATAATCAAGAAATGAAAACCAAGTAAATTCACATCAAGGGTAAATCATCTTAGAAACTGAGGTAATTAAATCAAGAATAAAACTTGGGTTAAGAGGATCATAGGAAGAAGTAAAACATTTTACTTTAAAAACTCTACCCTTCCCATGTTGGAAAATATTAGGTAGAGAATGTAGTTTAATTAGGTAAAAGGGGGAATGAGGGACATAAATGTAAGGATAAATATTAATTCTAAAATAGTTAAACCTAATTAAGAGGAGGGGATGGTGAATTAAAATAAGATTAATAAATTAAATTTTAGAGAAATATAGAGAACCTCCATGTGGCAACAACCAACATAAGAATATCCATTTAAGAGATAACTTGAGTTAAATTAGGGAGTAGATAGTGGATCAAGTCTTGACTCATCAATTGACTTTAGTAATGAACACAAATTAAGAAGTAAAAAGGGGGGATCAAGAGACAACTAGGAGAAGAAATAAGAATCTTCTTAAGGTGAGGAAAAATATTATTTTTAAATTAAAATTTAAGTAAATAATTTTGGAGATCCTTGATGAGAAAATGACACATGGGTGGGTGAATAATCAAACTGTTGAATTATAAAAAAAATAATCAATTATGCATGAAATGCCAAGTGTCACCTATGAGGACTCCTATAAAAAAAGATGCAAGCCATGGTAGAAAGGACTTTGGATTACCCTATTTCTGGATGGATGAGACTATGTCAAAGTATTGACTACGAGCTATAGTGAGTTTGGTGAGGTAGAGAACTTTAGAGAGGGGACTCTTGAGCCAAGGTGTGTTCTCCTCTACTAGCTAATACATTCCTCCATTGTACAACCCCATTGCAGCTCGGGGGTTCGCGGGGAATAAGAGTACCCAAGGAGTAAGTTAGGAGGTCAATCGGTGGGTCATTACATTCGGATTAAACACATCGACATTCACACTTGGAGGTGACCGACAACGAAGGAAGGAAAATAGCGGCAAGTCAAATTTGAAACTCGTCTCCTGGTGAATGGTACCTATGTTGTTATAGTATTCTTTAGTATGACTTCATTATGGTTTTATTTAACAACATGTAAATTAGATGATATGTTTAATAAAGAGAATTTCAAGAAAGTCTTATATATTCCTTAATGATTTTTTGAGTTCCTAATGTTATTTTTATGGTTGTATTTTTAGTATTTGTAAAAAAAAAATTATAGGGTTTGTCCTTACATATATTAAGATCTAGCTTGGTTTTTTAAGTCTCAACAGAGGGTTATAAGAAGAAAGTCGATTGGGCTTGGAGAATGCACTTGTAGAGTTTGATTTTGTTGAGAAATCAATTTCAAGAGTAGTAGTTGTGTGTTGCCGAAAGTGATTTAGTGAGAGGGGCAGAGATAGTGATGTTGTAGGAATATTTTTTAGTTCCAGTGAGTACATTGCAAAGAGGCAGTGCAGAACCCTCTTAGGGAGATTTTTGTTTTCTTGGGGAGAAGTCGAGATTCTGAGCTAGAAGTTGAGCAGAGGGTCTGGAGGCAAAGAGTATCAATTTCCTAGACAACAGCTGACAAGACAGTGAGAGGAGATGCAGTTCTGAGCTTGTGGAACACAATAACTGCCTAGATTGACATAGTGGTTGTGTAGATGGAACAAGAAGCAGCTCAATTCGAGAGTATGGGATCGCCTGTGGAGTGAGAAATTTTTCTCTCTCACTAGTTATTATTACCAGTTATTTCTCTATTTGGATTGCTAGTTTACGAATCCATAGTTTGTACTCAGATTTTCACTATAACATAATATTAAAACCCTCAGGTGTTGGACAGGTTTTCCTGAGTTGGGTTTTTTCAAGGACTTAGTCCAAAAATAACGGTGTAATATTGTGTATGTGCATCTATTTCTTCCAACTTTTTTATTTCTTCCACGGTATTTTTTTTGTGAAAGTTGCAGTGTATTTGTTTCGATATTTCTCATAGCACACAACAAATAATTTGTTTAACTAAATGAACAAATAAAAGAAATAATATCAGTTGCTGCACTATGATTCGGGGTTAGATGATTTTTCACATAGTATCAGAGCACATATTGTAAGATAGAGAGCTCAGTGGCAGAAGGGAAGAGGAATTTTGTAGCTCTGCATAGGCAGTAGTTCGAAACCCTCAGAGGTAGTGCAGTCTCTTGGCTAGTTGGATCAATTTCTTGAGGAAAATTTGATTTCTCTAAGAAAGCGACAAAGAAATCAGATTTCTTTAGCTCGAGGGTTACCAGAGGCAAAGGGAGTAGTCAATATTTTCCTTGCAGAGCAGATCTCTAGCTGGACACAGTATTTTGTAGCAGTTATTAGTGAAGAATAATGCCAGCAAGAAGAAAGAGCACACACTGAGGGAAATTTTCTTCAGGGAACTTCTATCTTCAAAAGTTCAATACACTCTTGCAGATTAATGGTCATTTTGAGCAGATTTACTCACTCCAACAGAGAGTGCATAGATCTTAGAGGCAACTGAGTAGAAGAGAAGAGGAGGATTTTGACTTATTTTGTTGAGATGTCCATTGTCGGACTATGAGATCAGGACAAGTTGGGCAATGCTTCCAACTATGTCATCTGGAAGACAAGGATGTCCTTCCTTCTGGATGAATATGGCCTGAAGACATTCATAGATGTAGTGGTAGTTATCCCCACGGATGCAGATCAGCTAAAGGAATACAAAAAGGAGATAGCGAGGGAAAAGAGGTTGATTCTTGATGGCGTTCAAGAGAACATTGTGTCACACATAGCAAGCCATGGAATGACCAAGGATATGTGGGATAGATTTTCCACATTGTACCAAGGTACTTCCAAGCAGCAGAAGATGTACTTGGAGGAAAATATGAGTTTCACCAGGATGGAAAAGGGGGAACACATAGACCCCTACTTCACCAGGATTCAAAAGATCCAGGATCAGCTATCAGTTGTTGGAGTAGCATCTCAAGCCATAGAGATAGTACGATTGACACTAAACAGTGTCTCCAAGGAGTGGCAGGTATTCTTCCAAAGCATTTTGGGTAGAGAAACCTTGCCAAGGTGGGGCGGGATGTTGGTCGATTTATAGTAGGATGAGTTGAGGCAAGATTTAGTGAAGAGCTCCATCAATGGAAGTAGCAATGGGTCGAAATAGGTGAAGGAGGAGGAGAATATGGCCCTCGGATCGAAGGGTCTCAGTCAGGGACAGGGGGAGCAAAGAAATAAGTGTTGAAGAATCTAGGGAAAATAATGTGATTCTTCTTGACTTGATAACAATTTGTGGAGTCTTTTTACTTTTCTTGTTAGCTTAATATTCCTCTTCTTCTTATTAATGCATGTATGTGTACTTCATCAAACTGCTACCAAAAACATAAAAACAAGAAGACAAGATGTTGGCTCTTTCCGAGGGCCAAAACCTCCCTTCCCTTGAGAGGAAAACCCTTCGATAAGTTTTCTCTTATTGAAGCTTCTTTCTTGATTAATACCAAACGATAGACCCTTGACTAGGATGTCCTCCAAGCACAAGTTAAGTCCTTCCTCTTTTCTGCACTTGGTTCCCTAGCACATAGACTTCCTCCTTCCGGCACTTTGATCCCCAACACTTTTTCCTCCTTCTTTGTTTCTTGTCTAGAGATAGACCTTCCTTGAGTGAGCCTTCTATGTGAGATGTTCCTCTTTTATCCTTTTCTTAAGTAGACTTCTTCTTTTGTTGACAAAATGAGATCCTTCTTGAAGTATGACTGTAATAATGTTCTACTGCGCTAGTTTTTCCCACGTGAGGTAGGAACCATAGAGAATTAGGATCCTTTGTTGGAAATACTGAGAGGGGGGTGAATCAGTATTCTTTTTCAATTGTTATTTTTACTAGTTAAATCATTTATATTTAGAACACAAAATGAACGTAGGAATAAATTCTTTTATTAATATAATCTTTACAATAAATTAGGTAGAATATATATAAGGCTCCAACTTGTTGCCAAGCACCAACTTGGTCTTTTGTGAGGCTCCAACCTCTAGGGCACCAACCTTATTAGGAGAACCAACTCCAAGGAAACCAATTCTTCCAATTCTGAGGCACCAACCCCAAGGGCTCTGACCATATTTTGTCAAGGCACCAACCTTGGATTTAGGAGCACCAACTCCAAGGACACCAATCCTTACAATTCTGAGGCACCAACCCCAAGGGCTCCAATCCTCTTCTATATATTGTCTAGATATGTTTAGTAATAATTCTCTGCTCCCAAAATATTCTTCACTGAGTTCTGTTAATCTACAGCTTCACTGTAGTCTCCATGCTACATCAATAATGACAACCTTGTCTTATAGAAGGCATCACCATTGCTCCTCATTATACCCAAGCAAAATCTCCAAGTCACATTATGATGACTAATACATCATGGTCTTCAATAGTCTCCACACAACTTCAATGTGTCTATAATGAACTGCACTAAGCTTTGCACAATGGCAACTCTTTGTTTCAACCCTCTGTCCTAACTGTCACAGTAACTGCTTCGGGAGTGAGGCTTCAAGAGTAACTGCTTCAAGAATGACTTCTTTAGAGGAGTGACTGACAAAAAAGCAATTTCATATTGTGCGTTCAATTAAAAACAACCATGTTCATACTCAGATAATCTTCTTAGATCTGCAGAGCGTCCTTTTGAATTGTTTTCTAAATCACTATCAAACACAGGTCTAAGCTTTTCAATAAATAATCCAGTCAACAGAATGTTCGACCTTCGGCTTCCTTCTTCTTCCACTGGACCTTTCAGCTTCCTTCTTCGCTCGCTCGACCTTTGGCTTCCTTTCTTATGCTAATTCACGTTCATTGTGAATTATCCTTCTTCTCTGTGATAGATGCCCAAGATCCGTTGCTTAGAATTGAAGCGTTTTAACTTGTTTTTATACAATGTTCATCAATACTCAAAAGACACATTCATTTGGAGGGAGGCTGACTTGTATATTAAAAATATATATTAGAGAGTCTTTTATCCATAAACTTGATTATTCACGGAAACCATATAAGAGATGCTATATCCACATGGAGGTCCCACACGCCACATCATCACCTTTAATCCCACAATTGCAATTTCATGAGAATCGGAGTCATTCCTTTAATCCCGCAGTCGCAACTTCATAAAATTTGGAGGTTTTACAAGTGTGCACATGCTCTACCTTCCGATGGAGCGGATGCGATATTCAATGAACTGTTTTTAATGAATCCATTGAGTCCATAGCTCCATCGCAATTGGTGGTCTGTAGGGTCCACAAGCCTTATCGCAATCGCAATTTAAGTGTGACATTCCTTTAAGGCTTGTAATGCGAAGGTTATGATACAACGGATGCAATATTATAATAGGGTATGTTATAATGGAGTAATTGGGTCCGCAAATCGTAATTGGAGATTTCAACGTGATAAGGCTTTAAAAACTTGCGATATGGCGAATGTGATATTTCTTTAGGGCATGTTGTAATAGGACCATCAGGTCTCAAACTTATATCGCAATCAGGTATTTTAGTGTAACAAGGCTTCAATACTTGCGATGCAATGGATGTGATACTATATTGAGGTGTGTTTTATTTGAGCGATCGGGTCCCAATGCATATCACAATTGGGGGTTTTGAGCAATGTTACATAACTTAATATAATGGAACCGCCGATAAAGTTCCTCTGATATAAATTCTCTGATGTGGTGTTATTACATGGTTTTATTCTTAGGTTCTTTCTCCTGTGACTTCTCTTCACTTCTCCGCTCTTCCGATAGTTGTTTCTCTTGTGGCTTATCTTCCTGCGACCTCTGACAACTTTGTTTATGCTCCTCATCTGTTTTTTTCCTACCAGTTCTTCTTGACATATATTACATGCGATACTTCCGGTATGGCTCCTCCGATGTTTTCTTTTTTAATCCTCTGATATCGATGTTTCTCTTTGTTCTTCCGATAACACTTACCCTTGGGCATATGCGATAACCTGCTTCCTTGATGGCTTCTGATGAACTATTCCTCTTTTCTTTGGCTTCATGGCTTCTCCTCTTTACTCTCTCTTTCTCTTTCTCTTTTGATGGCTTCCGATACCTTTCCTCCTCAGTTCCATTGTTTCTATTATGTTTGTATTCAATCCTTGGATCCTCCATGAGCAGTATTATGATCAATGGGCATCAATGGGAAATTGCACATGTCGCAACAATTTTCCATCACAAACACTGCCATATTGACATCAATGACAACCTAGATTAACAATCTCCCCCTTTGTCATTGATGGCAATATTCTTCTTCTCTCCCCCTTTGACATCAATGGCAAAGGAGTGCACAAGGACTCCCCCTGTCGAACTGTTCCCCCTCTCAAACTGCTTCTATTCTTGATGAATATAATAATTTTATGGGCATGTTACTCCCCCTGTCGTGGTGCTCTTATTTTTACTCAATATAGAAGGATTGATGCCTCATCATCAACTAGCACGTTATCCCCTCTTCATGTCTCAGAACTTCTTCATAATGCTTTCAACAATGCTTAAATATGCTCCACTTCAATGCTTCAAAACAAACTCCAAATAGTCATACACCAAATGTCCAAGTCCAATTTTTTTATGCTTATACACTATATTCTATTGTCTTCACAGTCAGAATTAAGAGGCCTTCATAATCCGAATCAAGAGAAAAATGCCATTGAAATTGTCATTCTCGCTATCTTTCTTCAAATCAAGAGTCCTTTGTATCTTTGTGCTTCTCCTTAAGTTGTTCAGCTATATTCGACATCACAATATTCTCCTTTTTTTTTAATATCTAATCCTTCACTATCTTTTAAATTCTTTCTACTGGTTGACAACTTTTTGCAATGCTTCAATCATGCTAGATTCTTCCAACTGCTCTTGCTTCAAGATCCATTCCCAGATGTGTTTGTTTGTTTGAAGGTTTCGTCTATTATTGTCCTTGATTTACTTGTTCTCACATCATATCCCTGAGTCGAGACATTCAACTTTTGTAATACCAACAACATAGTTATTTTCCCTATTTCTCTAGCATTTGATGGCCTTCTCTGCTGCTCCAATTTATCCTTAGTGATCAAGTGGAAAACATCTTCAACAACAATCCAAAGAATGGTTACAAGATCATGTTCTTCAATTTAGTGCTCCTGAGAAATGATCATAATCAAAGAATGATTGTTAATATAGCTCATCAAGGATTTCATAAGGACCCTTTCACGAATAGCTTCTGCAATAATGATCAAGAATCACACGCTCCCCCTGACTGTATGCATCATCTCTTTTGGCAAAGTCTTCCCACCAAATTCTTAGATTGTCGAAGATCAGGTCAATAACATATGTTGTTGGCTGGAGAGTTCAAGGGACTTTCAGATTGTATTTGCTTCCTTCTCCATACTTGTGTAACTTTCTTATATGGCATAGTTCTAGCTTGAGAAGGTGCCCAAATCAAGTTACCATTACGTGCCATATGACCAATGTTATGACACTTGAAGCATTCTATATTGTTCATGAATAAGAATTCATGACTTCTTCTTGCGAAATTGCTTCTCGCAGATTGACGGGGATCATTATAAGCCCTACAATATTTTGCCATGTGACCAAAGTTTGTACAAGAATAAAAATAACCAAGAAATAAACTTTGATACCTACAAGATGGAGATTTCCTTGATGTACTTTTAAAGCCTTTCTATCTTGGAATTCCTTGATAATATTCATCGCCTTTTGTATTCTTGACCTCATCTGCAAGTCTTCTTGGAGCGGGATTTCTTCCATTGTTTCCTTGACTTTTCTCCTTGCCTTTGTTGGAACTGGGAGCATTATTATTTCCATCAGGCATCCTCATGTCCTTGTTGTTTGAAGTATGGTCACCCTTTCTTTAGGATTCACCTGCATAGCCAAGACTTGATTTATCAAATGGAGATCTTTGATGGCTAAACATGTCATCCAAGGCTTGAGAGCCCTTCAAGATTTTGTCCATCCCTTCAACCTTTTTCCTGTGGAAGACAATCTGTTCTTCCAATCTTTCACAATCATTATTCTTCTTAGCAAGTTGTTTCTCAATTTCTTCCTTGATACGAGTAGCTTCATTTGCTTCTGTTTTAAGGGAGATGATATCTGACTTCATTTTGAATATTTCATTTTCTTTTACTAGACTGCTCTCCATTTTTTCCTTGATTCTTGTAGCTTTACATTTTTCGACCTTAAGAAGGTTGAGGTCGGATTTTAGATTGAATATCTCTTCATCCTTTGCTTTTAGTTGGTATATCATGGTGTTTCTCTCCTTTTCTGCTTCATCAACCTATCCTTCTATGATTACCAATGCTTCCATTGTCTTCTCAGCTCCTTGTGCTAATTTTCTTGCTTCTTGTAGTTGAGATTTGAGAGAGGAGACCTCTACCTTGTACTGACCAATCTCTTCTTCAGGTTTGTTCAAGCTCTTGCACCTTTGTTCAAACTGACTTGACAATATATCTTCCCATTTCTTTGCCTTATCCAATTGATTTGTCATGGATATGACTTCTTCATGATGCTTTCTTTTGCTTTGATGAAATTCCTTCTTAAGCTTGGCAAGCTCTTCATCCCTTTATTGTACTTGAAGCTTGACAAGGTCAAATTTCTTCCTTGTTTGGTCTTGGTCACCATCTAGTGCTTTCTTATTAATTTCCTCATTTTCCTTTTTCAAATTGATAATCTCTTTCATGGCAGCCATAAGTTTAGTGAGTAGATCTTCTTCAAAATCTTTTTCATTCTCTTCATCTTCTAGGTCTTCTTTAGCCTTGATGTCATCATTCCCATTTTCAGCTTCTATGATGGGTTCTGGATTTCCTTCTTGGTTTCCATCATCTTCTTGACTAGTGGTCATGGTCAATGCTCCTTTTGAGTGAAGGTCGTGAAGTTTGTCCCATATACCCCTCGTTGATGAAAATTTTCCTAAATTGTTCTTTATAGAATCTAGTAGCCCATTCAAGATTGCCTTCATTGCTTTTGCATTGTACTCCTTCGATTCTCCATCCATCATGCTATCAACAATCACTGATTTCTAGATTTCAATGCCTTGAGTCTTTAAGAAATTCCTCATTCTTGCCTCCCATATATCAAAGTTTCCATTGAACAATGGAGCCTTCACAGATTGACTTTGATTTCGGCGGATGAGGGAGACACATCTTTAGGAGGATTGGAGACTTTCTTCCTTAGCTTCGCCATTTGTGTTCTAATGATCAACCTTCAAGCTATTAGGCTTTGAGTGAAGGTACTGGCTCTGATACCAATTGTTGGAAACACTGAGAGGGGGGATGAATCAATATTCCTTTTCAATTGTTATTTTACCAGTTAAATCATTTATATTTAGAACACAAAATGAACAATAGGAATAAATGCTTTTATTAATATAATCTTTACAATAAATCAGGTACAATATATATAAGGCTCCAACTTGTTTCCAAGCACCAACTTGGTCTTTTGTGAGGCTCCAACCTCTAGGGCATCAACCCTATCTTCTCAAGGCACCAACCTTGTGTTTCGAAGCACCAACTCCAAGGACACCAACCTTCCAATTCTGAGGCACCAACCCCAAGGGATCTGACCCTATCTTGTCAAGGCACCAACTTTGGATTTAGGAGCACCAACTCCAAGGACACCAATCCTTCCAATTCTGAGGCACCAACCCCAAGGGCTCCAACCCTCTACTATATATTGTCTAGATATGTTTGGTAGTAATTCTATGCTCCCAAAATCTTCTTCACTGAGTTCTGTTAATCTACAGCTTCACTGTAGTCTCCATGCTACATCATTAATGACAACCTTGTCTCATAGAAGGTATCACCATTATTCTTCATTATACCCAAGCAAAATCTCCAAGTCACATTATGATGACTAATACATCATGGTCTTCAATATTCTCCACACTTCAACATGTCTACAATGAACTGCACTAAGCTTTGCACAAAGACAACTATTTGCTTCAACCATCTGCCCTAACTGTCACAATGACTGCTTCAGGAGTAACTGCTTCAAGAACAACTTCTTTAAAGGAGTGACTGTTGCAATTTCATATTGTGCATTCAATTAAAAACAACCCTGTTCATACTCAGATAATCTTCTTAGATCCACAGAGTGTCCTTTTGAACTGTTATTTGAATCACTATCAAACATAGGTCCTGTCTTTTCAATAAATAACCCAGTCAACAAAATGTTCGACTTTCAGCTTCCTTCTTCCGCTAGACCTTTCGACTTCCACTTTCGTTCGCTCAACCTTTGGCTTCCTTTCTTATACTAATTCATGTTCACAAGTTGTGAATTTTCCTTCTTCTCTGTGATATATGCCCAAGATCCATTGCTTAGAACTGAAGCGTTTTCACTCGTTTCTATACGATGTTCACCAATACTCAAAAGACACGTCCATTTGGAGGGAGGCCGACTTGTATATTAAAAATATATATCGGAGAGTCTTTTATCCATAGACTTGATTATTCACGGAAACCATATAAGAGTTGTTATACCCACATGGAGGTCCCACATTCCACGTCATCACTTTTAATCCCGCAATTGCAATTTCATGAGAATTGGAGTCATTCCTTTAATCCTGTAGTCGTAACTTCATAAAAATTGGAGGTTTTACAAGTGTGCACATGCTCTATCTTCCAATGGAGCGGATGCAATATTCAATGAACTATTTTTAATGAATCCATTGGGTCCATGGCTCCATCGCAATCGGCGGTCTGTCGGGTCCACAAGTCTTATCGCAATCGTAGTCTTATTGTGACATTCCTTTAAGACCCTCAATGCGAAAGTTTTGATACAACGGATGCATTAAATTGGAAATTAGGGCCAAACTTCATGTGGGTCAGCTTATTTATGGCACCTAATATCTTTATTGCATCCCTCTCGTCGAGAGGTGTAGGATTGATCCAAATATCATCCGATTCCAATATGTATTTATGGAGATATGAATTTATTTAGATTATGGTTTTATTATCTAGCCAACCAGCTCTTACGTAGGCTCAAGAAGCCCAAACATCATAACTATTCATCATGTATGTTTTAGTATAAATATAGAGGACTTGAAGTCATTTCATCATCATAATTCTTGAGGTGATCTCTTCTCCACGTCTTGGGTTTTTGGAGAAGGAGAGAACATGAGAATATTGTGGCCTAGATGATGCCCTGGCTCTCACACAGATAAAGCCCTCAATACGCTGCTCACAATGAATCTCTATACGCTAGTCATACGCATAGCATTATGTTGGCCATATAATATATGCATAGATGGAAATATATACACACAGTATATCATACGTTGGGGCAATGAAGATGATACGCTGGACACTGATAATACCTCTACGCAGATCGTAGGTGATATTCAACGCAGTTATATAGCCCTATCATGTACATGCTGGAAATGGAGACACTTAGCCACAGATCTAGGAAGACATTTACACGCTGGCAAACAATGAGGATGTATGTGGGTTAAACACAATCAAGGCATGGACTACACATGCTAGATGGTATGTAGTTCACATGATGTGATATGGTTCATATACGCAGTTCATAAAAGATGTGATACAGCGGATTCAACGTTGTAATGAAGGACGCTGGCAAATGGATACATGATGGGCATAGAGATTAATACATAGGCATGGTTCATGGGGACAGTCATATTCTATGGTGACACTCAGCCCTAGCCACAGGTCAAGCCCTCATCACAGCACAAGGAGAAATATACGCAGCACAGTCAAGGCAGCAAGGTAAGGATGAAACACAGTCATACATTGGAACACACACATGTCAACGTTGGACAGTCATATACTTATATAAATGTTGGACAGTGGGCATTAATGTAATCATTGGACAATCTTATATATACGCTGCATCATGGTCTTATATATACGTTGGGTTGTCATACGCTGGTCAGCAAGACAAGGGTTCCACTATCATCAAGCCACAGTCATAAAAGGGTTCATCTCAGCTATAGGAGACATTACACAGTTTGAGATAATGTGAACCATACGTCGATCTTATACACAGTGATACCTGTCCTAAATTATACATCTCTACAAGGAGAGGCTTAATATGCTGCCTTAATATGCTATATAATGAAGCTCTAAAAGGAGCCTTAATTGTTGTCAAGAGGATCACATCTATCGATAGTTATACGCTGCTCATATATGTTGATCATGGAGATAGTTATGCGCAGATCATGGAGACATATATATGCAAGTCATGAAGACTGTTATACGATATTCATGGTGACTAAGTCCTGCCATAGAAGAACTTTAGATAACATGGATTTGATAGTGGTGCAGCCTCTTAGAAAAGCTATTCAAGTGGCAAGAGGGTTGTAGTAACAGTGCTGGAACCTCTCTTGGATCAATGAGAACAGCTCAGTTATATTTTGGTACAACACTAGGATAATGGGCATGTTAATAAAGGGCAGCATAATAATGCAATGGATAGCATGATTAGTAAGACTACATGATGATATAAAGGGAAACATGATAAGTAATGAGACTGCATGATGTAGCATAATGGGCACGTTAATTAAGGAGCAGCATAATAATGCATGGGAAACATGATGTATGGGCAGCATAGTGATCATGAGCAGCATGATGATATCATGATGGTGCTACATAGCAAGGTGCAGCAAATGGACAAGATGCATCTTTATGATAGGTGAAGAAGTCACCTTAGAGAATCAGTTGAAGCAATATGTCTTCAACTGATCTCTGTAGATATCAAAAGTCAAAGTGTTGACTTCTATTGTAATTGTACTATCTCTCTCTCTCTCTCTCTCTCTCTCTCTCTCTCGTTCTCTGCTGAACTTTGAAGAACATAAAAGAAGAATTGATCAAGGGTTTCCCCACACATTGTGGGGTTTGTCCCTGGCTACCGCCACATCTTGTGTCCTCTTGTCTTGGCATGTCTTTTGCGATTTATATTTATGTTCTATCTGTAGTTTACTTTATGCTAATGTGATTGCTAATATGGAAAAGAAATTAAATCAATTTCTCTAGCATAGAGGATACCTAAAATTAACATGGTATCAGAGTTGAGGTGAAGACAATGCCCAAGCAAGAGTGAAAGAGCAATCACTGAAGACAGTTGGGACAAGACAAACGGATCAATGGGTTCCTCATAATTCACCTAGAGTGAAGTTGAAGCAGAGAATGTTATCAAAATGACGCAGTGGAAGTTTCTAATGGCATACCTAAAGATCACTTCATTGGGAAGTTCGGATCTAAGGGTGGATGGAAAGGTAGATGCCTTCGTTATGAGTTCGACCCTTATGCGAAGGAGTGTCGGAATGACATAGATGCAAGTCATCAAAGACACGGTTGACTCTTCAAGGAAGCAAGGAACCCCAGGTAAGAAGAATCAAATATTGTTCTGATAAAGAAGTGTTATCTTTTATTGGCCCTCTCCTTCAGATTCTTTGGGAATCTGGCATATTGATTGTAGTGCTTCATGGCACTTCATCGGATAGAAGGGTGCACTCTCTAGTTTGATAGAGATGGAAACAATCGTGGGATTACACTTGGAGCCGATGCCGCCTATCCTAAAAAGGGAATGGAAGTCAAAGGTTTTATGGTGGCATTCGTCAATGAAAAGGTACGTGTTTGAGTTCAAGGTTGTATCAAGTTGCAGGAAGTCCACTGGGGACCATGTCCATCGACACAACACCGGAGGTTTATGAGTCAGATGGTGACGGAGATGCCTGAATTCAAAAAGAGCATGAAGGTACATGTCTGAGATGTACCGAAGGAAAATCTTACAAGGCTACCATTCCCCCTCATGCAGTAGGTCCACAGGTTTGAAACAACCCAAGGAGTTTGAGATTCATGATCGGGAATCTCATGTATACAGGTGGAAGTATGCCCTCTATGGCTTGAAGAAAAACACCTCGGGCGTAGTATGAGAGGATTGATAGTTGTCTGACGAGGCTGAGATTCACTAGGAGTGAAATCGATCCAAACCATTACTCAAAGGTTGTGGATGATAGACCTCTCATACTAGCACCTATATCTGACAGGTGCAGACCCTCTCATTTGTAGAAGACAGAGGGAGTTGGATTCCAAATGTGGAAATATAAACTGCTAGCCTATAACTACCTCGAGGATCTTAACTTTCAGAAGTTATATGGTGGTGGTGTCAGACCAGATTTCGCAGATGCCTTTGAGTTTCAAAAACTCATTCGCGTTGATGTTCTTGGTGAACCTCTGTCTGAACATACGTTTTGCAGTTAGCATTGTGAGCTCATATTTGGTTGAGCCTCACTAGATTGGTGCCAAGAATCTTCTGAGATGTCTTTAGGACACAATCTCTCATGGATTGAGATACACTGCCGGAAATATGAAACTGCATGATTATTCAAATGTTGATTAGGCAGGTAGTGTGGAGGATCATTGGAGCACTTCTTAGTGATGTTTCTCTTTGGATTCTACTTCGATACACTGGATGAGCAGGAAGTAGAAGTCAATTGCCATAAGCACCACCAAGACCAAATACATATCTACGAGTATCATCTCGTATGAAGCTGCCTGGTTTGGGAAGCTCTTTAGTGAGTTGTTTGATCACATAGCATTGTGATTCTCTATAACAACCAGAGGTGGGATTCAATTATTGAGAAATCTCGTATTCAATGATTGCTCCAGCAGATAGACATCAAATACTACCTTATCTAGGATATGGTAAGTCGATGAGCAAGGAGGCTCCATCGCACTAAGATGATGTATAGGTCAAAGCCCCGGGGAAAGATCAAATTTATGATTTTTCCAAACAACTTGGAGTCGTCGAGAGACCTTTGTGAAATGGTCCTACATGTTGCATACATTGAGCTCTGGGAGCTCTGGGGGGCTTGCGGTTCTTATTGGAGCAACATATGATCACAGGGTGACTCACCCTCCCCTGGTGGTGTGCACTGGAACAAGATGATTCGCTCTCTTGTGGGACAAGATTGATGTGTTCTCCATGGCGACTGTAGTAGGATTGATGTGTTCTCCTATGAGGCCTGGATTGATGTGTTCTCCATGGCGACTGTAGTAGGATTGATGTGTTCTCCTATGAGGCCTGGATTGATGTGTTCTCCTGTGAGGCCTGGATTGATGTGTTCTCCATGGTAGCCTGGATTGATGTGTTCTCCATGGCGATTGTAGCAGGATTGATGTGTTCTCCTATGAGGCCTGGATTGATGTGTTCTCCACGGCGATTGTAGCAGGATTGATGTGTTCTCCTGTGAGGACAGGATTGATTAGTTCTCCTGTCAAGGAATCCTACCCATGCAGTCTTGGACTCATGGGAAGTACCTCTCATCTGATCAATGAGCAGGGAAATGAAGTTAGGGACCATAGTAGTACCGATGGATGCATCATTGTACCTACCATATTCCCTACGCTAGGATGACCTCCATTGATCTAGGATCGATGATACTAGTCTGGGACCAGTGGGTAGGATTTGTACCCCCTATGACACTGACTTTGAGTCAGTTGAGGACTGGTCTGAGACTAGTGAGAGTGGTATGTACTATAACGCTGACTTCGGGTTGGTTGAGACTGGTCTGGGACTAGTGGTACACTCTCTAAGTCTGTGATACTGGTCTGACACCAGTGGTAGGAGTGGTACTCATTATGACGCTGACTTTGGGTGAGTTGAGACTGGTTTGGGACTAGTGGTACGCACTCTGAGGCTGAATTCAGGTCAGTGGAGAATGGTATGAGCCATTCTTGATCAATTCTTCTTCTTCATAGTTCAGTAGAGGTAAGTTTAGCAGAGCCAGCAGAGCAGATCAGAGCCACCAGAGCTTAGCAGAGCAGTGCACGGCACTGATGGCAAAGATAGTATAGTTGGGCATATGGATCAACGGATGGAGTTCTCCCTAGTTGAGAGGGAGTGTTAAATTGGAAACTAGGGCCAAAATCCATGTGGGTCAGCTTATTTATGGTAACTGATATTTTTATTGGATCCCTCTCGTCGAGAGGTGTAGAATTGATCCAAAGATCATCCGATTCCGATATGTATTTATGGAGATATGAATTTATTTAGATTATGGTTTTATTATCTAGACGACCAGCTCTTATGTAGGCTCAAGAAGCCCAAATGTCATGACTATTCATCATATATGTTTTAGTATAAATATAGAGGACTTGGAGTCATTTCATCATCATAATTCTTGAGGTGATCTCCTCTCCACATCCTGGGTTTTTGGAGAAGGAGAGAACATGAGAATATGTTGGCCTAGATGATGCCCTAGCTCTCACACAGATAAAGCCCTCAATACGCTGCTCACAATGAATCTATACGCTGGCCATACGCATAGCATTATGATGGGCATATAATATATGCATAGATGGAAATATATACGCACAGTATATCATACGTTGGGGCAATGAAGATGATACGCTGGACACTGATAATACCTCTAAGCAGATCGTAGGTGATATTCAACGCAGTTCTACAGCCCTATCATGTGCACGCTGGAAATGGAGACACTTAGCGATAGATCTAGGAAGACATTTAAATGCTAGCAAACAATGAGGATGTATGCTAGTTAAACGCAGTCAAGGCATGGACTACACACGCTATTTGGTACACAGTTCATGCAATGTGATATGGTTCATATAAGCAGTTCATAAAAGATGTGATATAGTGGATTCAATGTTGTAATGAAGGATGCTAGCAAATGGATACACGCAGGGCATAGAGATTAATACGTAGGCATGGTTCATGGGGACAATCATAGTCTATGGTGACACTCAGCCCTAGCTGCAGGTCAAGCCCTCATCACAGCACAAGGAGAAATATATGCAGCACACAGTCAAGGTAGCAAGGTAAGGATGAAACGCAGTCATACATTGGAACACCACATGTCAACGTTGGACAGTCATATACTTATATATATGTTGGATGGTGGGAATTAATGTAATCATTGGACAGTCTTATATATATGCTGCATCATGGTCTTATATATACGTTGGGCTGTCATTGCTGGTCAGCAAGACAAGGGTGCCACTATCATCAAGCCGTAATCATAAAAGGGTTCATCTCAGCTATAGGAGACATTACACAGTTTGAGGTAATGTGAACCATACGTTGATCTTATACATAATCAACCTGTCCTAAATTATGAATCTCTGCAAGGAGAGGCTTAATACGCTGCCTTAATATGCTATATAATGAAGCTCTAAAAGGAGCCTTAACTACTGTCAAGAGGATCACATCTATCCACAGTTGTATGCTGCTCATATACGCTGATCATGGAGATAGTTATGCGCTAATCATGGAGACATATATATGCATGTCATGAAGACTGTTACACGCTATTCATGGTGACTAAGTGCTATCATAGAAGAAATTTAGATAGCATGGATTTGACAGTGGTGTAGCCTCTTGGACAAGCTATTCAAGTGGCAAGAGGGTTGCACTAATAGTGTTGGAACCTCTCTTCGATCAATGAGAACAACTTAGTGGTATTTTGGTATAGCACTGGGATAATGGGCATGTTAATAAAGGGCAGCATAATAATGTAATGGACAGCATGATCAGTAAGACTACATGATGATATAAAGGGCAACATGATAAGTAATGGGACTGCATGATGCAGCATAATGGGCGTGTTAAGTAAGGAGAAGCATAATGATGCATGGGTAGCATGATGTATGGGCAGCATAGTGATCATGAGTAGCCTGATGATAGAATGATGGTGCTACATAGCAAGGTGTAGCAAATGGACAAGATGCAGCTCTATGATAGGTGAAGAAGTCACTTTAGAGAATCAGATGAAGCAATATGTCTTCAACTGATCTCTGTAGATATCAAAAGTCAAAGTGTTGAATTCTATTGTAATTGTACTATATATCTCTCTCTCTCTTTCTCTGCTGAACTTTGAAGAACATAAAAGAAGAATTGATCAAGGGTTTCCCCACACATTGTGGGGTTTGTCCCTGGCTAGCACCACATCTTGTGTCCTCTTGTCTTGGCATGTCTTCTGCAATTTATATTTATGTTCTATCTGCAGTTTACTTTATGCTGATTTGATTGCTAATATGGAAAAGAAATTAAATAAATTGCTCTAGCATAGAACATACCTAAAATTAACAGGATGTGATATTACAATAGGGCGTGTTATAATGGAGCAATCAGGTCCACAAATCATAATCATAGATTTCAACGTGACAAGGCTTTAAAAACTTGCAGTATGGCGGATCTGATATTTCTTTAGGGTGTGTTATAATAGGCCCATCGAGTCTGTAACTTATATCGCAATCGTGGATTTCAATGTAACAAATCTTCAATACTTGCGACGGAACGAATGTGATATTGTATTGAGGTGTGTTGTATTTGAGTGATCGGGTCTGCAATGCATATCGCAATTGGGGATTTTGAGCAATGGTACATAACTTAATATAATGGAACTGTCGATAAAGTTCCTCCGATATAAATTCTCTAATGCGGTGTTATTACATGGTTTTATTCTTGGGTTCTTGCTCCTGTGACTTCTCTTCACTCTTCCGCTCTTCCGATAGCTGTTGCTATTGTGGCTTATCTCCCTGTGACCTTCGATAACTATGTTTATGCTCCTTCGTTGTTTTCTTCCTATCGGTTCTTCTTGGGCATATATTACATGTGATACTTCTGATATGGCTCCTTCAATGTTTTCTTCTTTACTCCTCTGATATCGATGTTGCTTTTTGTTCTTCTGATAACACTTACCCTTGGGCATATGCGATAACCTACTTCCTTGGTGGCTTCTGATGAACTCTTCCTATTATTCTTTGGCTTCATGGCTTCTCCTCTTTACTCTTTCTCTTTCTCTTCTAATGGCTTCCGATATCTTTCCTCCTCGGTTCCATTATTTCTATTATGTCTATATTCAATCCTTGGATCCTCCATGAGCAGTATTATGATCAATGGGCATCAATGGGAAGCCACACATGTCACAACAATTTTCCATCACAAACACTACCATGTTAACATCAATGACAACCTAGATTAACATCCTTTTCCTTCACTATAGAGATAGGCTCCTTCACTAGGCTTGGGAATCCTTGTAGACTTGATTTCTCACCCAAACAATAATATTTCATGGAATGTTCTCTAGTTTTTGTAATTCATTAGACTTACCCTCCTCTTCTTCGCACGTATGACTGTCTATAGCCCTAAAAACAGTCCTTTTCACTTCGGCCTTCTTCCTCCTACCTTCGCTTGTCTTGGAGACCCTTTAGACTAGGCTTTCCCTTGTCTTTTTTGGCTACTTCACTTCACTAATTTCAGAGACATTTTGAGTGCGTTATAGTGGAGTGGACAACCTATATATATAGAGGATTGTCCCTCCTTTTAGGTCGACTTGAGGACAACTTGTAGGCTGACTTGTTATGCTTTCTTTGGATGGCTTCTTGTGGAGGACTTTGTTTCATGGAGAGGACTTGCACTTGTCTTGGAGGTATTCCATTGACCTTGTACATAGTGTAACATGCCCTTTAATGGTCTTCTAAATATATGACCTTTTGAATTCCTAGAAGAACTTAACTATGTGCTTGGCCTACTTCAATGAGAAAGAAACTCATTGACAAATAATATAAAAATAAAATTTCTTTTCTCTAATAAATACAAATATCAAAAGTACATTTATGAAGACCGAACCTAGTTACATTTCCTTCAACACTCCCTCTTAACTAGGGAGGTATTATGTTATGCTCTTAACCTGCAAATGATACCCAAATACAGAATATGCGAAGAAAAGAGACCCAGAACACAGAATATGCGAAGAAAAGATACCCAGAACACAAAATAGCAATGATTTTATTATTCAGAGAGTAATGTTCACTGCCTCTTCGAGGGGACAACCTCCAATAGAGCAGAGCTCGATTACAAAATAAGACACGATACTCCTCGCAGGGAGTTTCTATCCTTTATATATGACTCATACATGCAATACCACGGGTCAATACCGCGGTATTACTAATACCATCTATCTAATACTACGGCCCATTTGCAACTAACTGTGGTTCCGTTATTAATTGCGGATTAACCACTTACAGTTATTAATATGGGATTTATTGACTCTTGACTATGACGTGGCCCCATTACATAGATAAGGGGGTTAGGGTGGGACCCTAACATGCCCACCCCCTTAAGACTAGCCTTGTCCTCAAGGCTGAAGCTACGGAAACTGCTGCAGAATAGTGGTTGGCTCCCAAGTTGCATCTTCTGGATAGGTGTCTTTCCATTTGACTAGGACTTCCTTAATCATGTAGCCGCGCAGTTGCTTGACTCGTGTGGCGAGGAATTGTTCTGGTTGAAGCCAGATGGACCCTTCTTCGTCCAATTCCGGTAGAATAGTCTGAATTCTGCAATTGTTCCCAATCACTTTCTTGAGGCATGAGACATGAAAAACTGGATGGATTTTTGCCGTAGCTGACAAAGCCAACTTGTAGGCCACTTCTCCAATGCGCTGAAGTACTTGATATGGTCCGTAGAATTTGGGAGAGAGTTTCTGACACCCCTTTTCTTTGAGTGATGTTTGTTTATATGGTTGGAGCCGTAAAAAGACCTGATCCCCTTCTTGAAATTGGCGCTCTGAGCGATGCTAGTCTACCTGTTGCTTCATGCGGTTTTGTGCTTGATGAAGATTCTCTCGAAGATGGGCGAGCATAGTTGCGCGGTGTTGTAGGAGTTGATCCATTGCTTGGACTTTTGAGCATCCCTTGAGATACGAAGTAGGTGAAGGTGGGAGTTGACCATATACTGCTTCATAGGGAATCATTTTGGTGGTGGCATGATAGTTGGTGTTATACCGCCATTCTCCCAGAGGTAGCCACTGTACCCAAAGGTGTTGTTTTTCTGAAGTAAAACACCTAAGGTAGGTTTTTCAGACATTTGTTGACGGCTTCGGTTTGACCATCTATTTGCGGATGATAGGAAGTACTGAGTTTTAGTTGAGTGCCTTGTATTCTGAAGAGTTCCTGCCAAAAATTGCTAGTGAAGGTCGGGTTGCGGTCGGACACAATAGAAGTGGGCATGCCATGCAATTTGAAGATCTGATCCATGAAAGATTGAGCAACCAAAGTTGGTGTAAACAGGTGGGGAAGAGCGCAGAAATGAGCATACTTCAACAATCGGTCCACAACCACCATGATGACTGACTTGTTCCCTGACTTTGGAAGACCTGTAATGAAATCCATAGAAACCTCCGTCCAAATTGATGCCGGAATGGGCAATGGTTGTAATGTGCCTGGTGTGTTGACGATTTCCCCTTTGTGGCGTTGACAGACATCGCATTCGGTTACGAAGGTAAGGATGTCCTTTTTCATGCCTGTCCAAAAAAATGATCTTCTGGTGCGAGCATACGTCTTTTGA
>APFE030673513.1:0-13170 GCA_000404065.3 Pinus taeda | reverse complement strand
TCCAATTGAATGAGAGTCACTATTCGGTGATCAAAAGTAGGTAATGCCTAGAGTCTCTATGGGCATCATTAACATCCTTGCCCGACACTTCAAGGAGTGTGGTAAAAGATGTTGAAACCACCACCCTTCCAAATATAAATTTATTTGCACTTGCTTTTGTTAATACAGATTTACAATTTAATCTGTTGATCTTCATTCTCTTTTATATGGGTTTCTTCTTCCAATATTTTTTTTCCTTTCTTTGGTTGGAATTTCTATTGTAGCCATATCGCGATTGCTAATATTTAGAAACTTTACTAAAAATTTCTACTATGCTTTTATTCTTTATAGTTTGTTTGAAAGATATCTGAAGATACATGTTTTTGATTGGAATTTGGGCACATATTTAGCTTTGGCTGAAGAGTGATCTCGCACTTCATATTTTTAGATCTAGTCTCATCTTTAGCTTCATCTTTAGTTATCATATACTCACTTTGATTAGTAGCTTAATTTATATCACCTTTAGGAAATGCTAATTCAACATGTTCAACATCATTTTCTCGGTTAGAGCATTCTTTATTGTTAGTCTCTTTCATCTCAATGTCCTCTTCCACTATAGATGTTAAATATGTTTCAAGACGCTTTATTGATTTTGCAAGTATTTCTCTCATTTCTAGTAATAATTCTTGTCTAATCATATGGTCATAATCTTGGGAATATATTCCCATGATTTCCAGATTTAAACTTTAATGGATGAACAATGTAGTGGTTAGTCGAGGGATGAACTGCCCTGATACCACTGTAGCAAACAAACACTGTAACTTGTTTGTACTTATAATGTAGAATACACAGTTGTATAGTAAATAATATATATTGATAAGTTGATAGATGAATAGGATTGATTGTTACAAACTGAGGGCTCTCTTATATACCTAGGCAAGTGCGCTTTCATGAATGGTCATGTCCTATGAGACATGCCTCTTCATTATTAATTATTAATTAATTGATCAATATTTATAACTATAATATTTTTATTATCTCTATATATATTTTTATTCATAACACAATTCAAGTTTGATGGTGCCAGTTCCCAAAGGTTTGAAACTTGATTTATCTACAAAATAGGCTATACCTTCTACATTGTCACTAAAATCTTCAAAGAAGTCTCTTCGAAAGGTCATGTGGCATGTTGCACATGTATCAAGAAGCATCTCTCCAAGAAGCAAATGAAATGTGAAATAAATATTCTATTACTCCAATATTGCAATGGGCAAAAATGTAATGAGCAGACACAGTTCTTTAACTTTAGTTGGACTTGGTGTCTTACCTTTGTCTTCTTTCTGATCATGCTTGTCTTTGATTTTCTCCAAGGGGATTTTGCATGTCGTTGCATTATATCCATTCTTCCTCAATGAATACAATGAAGATCAAATCTCCCACCTTGATTGTGTCTACCCCCCTACCTTTGGAATTTTTTCTTCCATGTCTTCTTTTACTGCCATTTCCTCTAGAAGAATCATGTGATTGATTCTTTCTTTTCTGAGAAAGGCACATGGTGTTTCTAGTGGGCTAAGTTGGTATTGTTTTCTTCCAAGCTTTCTAATGTTCTACAAGTTTTTCCACCAAAGAGTCAAATGCGATGGACTTTAGTTGGTCACTAACTTGTAGGGATTCAAGGTAGTGAGAATATGTAGGGTTGAGGGCCTTAATGAACGATGTGAGAAAAGTCTATATTCATTTTAGTGGTATCTATGTCATGCATGATGGCTTTGATTTTAGAGGCTAAAGCCATGGTATCATCATACTTTAACTCCAGGGTGAAGGGCATTACCAACAAGTGTACAAGTTTTAGCTTTGAGTTTGAGTCATACAAATCCTTAAATTTCTTGCATTGTTGTTGCAAAATCTAGTAAGCCCAGTGCAAACCCTCACTAAGTGGGGCTAGACCTTATAGCAATAAGAGAAAATTTTGCCATTGTCCCCTCAGAAACCTTTCTCTTGCTCCTTAGTGGCATTGAACCACAAGGGAGGCTTCCCTATATCACCTAAATGATATTCTAATGCTGTGGCTTAAGGTGATGGTTAAGAGGTCTCTAATATGGCCTAGAGTACCGACAAAGCCTAGAAGGACCTAGATGTTTTATATGAAGGTTCAAATATTCTATGCCTAAACCAAAGATAAGGCTGCTATAAGATAGGGTAAACGAAAGAAAAGGTCATCCAATGTTTATCAACAAAGAGGAACAAAAGCCTTCCAATAAACACTAGGATTAGTGCTAGGAAGTTGATTTTTATGGCTGAAATGTATGCACAAACAACAAACAAGTGTGATGTCAACCCTAAATAGGAGGGATTGACTATCCACTATTCTAGATTTTGCCTATATATGTTTTATAGATGCAAATTCTAAATTATGAGCCATAAATGTCCAACACAAATTCATTTTTATGCAAAAAGTTGGCATAAAAACCCTAGTGGCTAACCCTAGACATCTAGGAACAAGGGAAGAGGATAAAAATTCAATAAAATTTATGGATGATCAACACAATAGGATTAATGCCTTATCCTACAAGGATTTAGTGGGGTCTTCTAGGGCTAAATTTCATAGAAGAAACTTTGGAGTAAGGAGGGATGACTATGATCCACTTTCAAAACCCTAACTACTTTCCTTGTGAGGGGAGAAATTAAACATAAGGAATGCACAATCAAAGTTTCCTTACAGACTTCCAAGAGAACAATTTTGCATGCAATAATGGAGCAAGATTTCAACTTAAATTCAACATTTAGTCATGGCACAAATAGAAACCCTACTTCATAAATCAATATGCAAAATATCAAAGATAAAGCATTAAACTTCAAAAATTCTCCAAAGAAGCACTTCTTTCAATCCCAGAAAAACACCCCCATGTAAAAGATCATTTCCACAAGAAATTCACACCATAGAAAATCACATCTTGCCCAATGTAGCAAAGAAGACTAATTCACACTCTTAGAAGAGAAGAGTGCATGTATGAGACCTAACACCCTCTTTTTTACAATAATACAAGTGAACACCCTAATTACAAGTTCATTTTGAGTGTTCCACAAGTGTGAGGTTACAAGGTAACCTCAAAGCTCACAAATATAACAAAATTTCCAAAAATGCCCACACGTGCAAGAGAAAAACCTCCTCCATTATGATGTCATCCTCCAAAGGAGCTCTGAATTCCATAAGCGTGTGTCAAATAGGCTAATGAGTGCTCCATACACCTAAAATAGATCTAAGACCATGGGCATGCCTCCAAAGTGCCTCCATATCAAGATGACATCACCGGTATGCCCAATGTCACCCTTTAAAGGGCAAGAGGGGTGACATTGTTGGAAAATCAAAGATATTATATTAGGGTTTGATTCTCCATTTTTGATAATTACTTGCGAGTGTGTTGGATTCTTTTGCTTCTTTATTATCTTACCTTTCATCAAGCAATTATAAATGTATGAAGATTGCAAAACAAGAGACACAAGATATATGCACATGCCAGGACAAAACCCCCCTCGAGGGGAAAACACAGTCAAGATAATTCTTACTTTCAATAGTATTCTTTGAGACTCTTTACCTTAGACCAAGACTAGACTTTCTCTCCACACCATGTCAGCCTCCCAAATCTTCGACCCCTTCTAGCAACTTCGATTAGGCAGCAGCTTCTGCCAACAACAAAATCTTAGGAGACTTCAATCTCCTAACATATACCACAAGAAAAAGAGGGAGAGGTAGCAAAAGTTCGTTTTTCTTCTTCTCTAGAGACTTCTCCAAACTCGCACTTCTTTTGTCCTCCCGGCAACAGAGGTCACATTTCTCTAGCTCTTCTTGAGATATCAAACTTGCTTGAGAGTGAGTGATACTTCGACCTCCTTCAATATATAGGCTTCTTGTGGGTCGAATGGGGGTCCTTAGGCCGACTTGATCTCCCTTAGGCCAACATGATGTGGAGGGTACATAATTCATATTTGACTTGATACAAAACCTTTTTACATGGTTCGAAAGCCCAAGAAGGGTCTCTTCGAATGTACAATGACCATAAATTCAATATTAATCCTAGGAGTCCACAATGGGGACTTCGACTAATATAATGATGACCCAAGCATGAAATCCATGCTTTAATAAGTCATTGTTACAATAATAAAAATTCTTTTCTTTATTCTTTTGACAAGTACATTACATAATGACTCAAGTACATTATTGAACACTGAACATGTTACATTTTCTAACACTCCCTCTTAACTAGGGAGGTTTTCATAATTTACGTTCACAATGGAAGATCTCAAACTATATGAAAACATGAAGAACTTTTAGGCACCACAATGCCACGGACTAGATTCCTGACCAGGGCAATCTATCCAACCAATCACTCAACAATTTAGGCATTGCAATGCCATGGACTAGATTCCTAACCAACACAATCTATCCAGGTGGGACTAAGGTGGACTCAAGATTTCAGCCCCTCTAGGTACCATCAGGCTTACTTTCAAACCACCAACCCAAACATACAGGTGTGTATCCAAAACAGAGCTTAATAAACAACACCACCTTTTCAATTTCGAAATTCTAGACATCAACACAGAGTGTCGACTTGATGTCTCCCCAGGAAATGCTTCACTCGCTAATCCTCAACAAATTTCTTTCATTTCCTTATCATCAATACAATCACCAATATCTACCAAACCCAATAGGTTCCGTAGATATTCAGACTTTTTATTACGAAGAGCCTTTGTCAGTATGTCTGCTACGGTGCTACCTGTTCATCTGTCAGACCATATTCTAACTTCACAATCCCATCCTGCACTAAATTCCTAGTAAAGTGGAACTTGTTATTGATATGTTTCATCCTCAAATGAAACACGAGATTTCCAGATATCTTGTTGCAACTTTGATTATCACAATTAATCACAATAGGACCTAGAGACTTCTCGAACAAATATGTCAGAAACTTCCTTAACCAAACAACCTCTTTTTCTACTTCACATGTAGCCACATATTCTACCTCGACACTACTCAATGCAATGAGATCTTGCTTCCTACTCATCCATGAGATCATAGCAACTCCTAGACTAAAGCATCCTCCGGTAGTGCTCCTTCCATCGGTTTCACTGCCACCCTAATAAGAGTCTTTGAATCCAGTTAGCTTGACTTCCTTACTATAATACTTTAGGTAGTGATGTATAGTGCCACGAAGATACCTCAATATATATTTGGCAACTATCCATTGATCATGACGAGGCTCCAACTAAAACTAACTGAGAATGTTTATTGCAAAACATATATCTCGCCTAGTATTTACTAGATACAACAGAGAACCCACCAACTGTCGATATGAGGTAGGATCCATGAGACTAGAGTTGGAGCTCCTCAACTTCTTGAGGTTGGTGATCATAGGAGAAATCAACGGCTTGGAGTCCATCATCCCAAATTTCTGTAATAACTTGATGATGTACTTTCCTTGCCCCAAATATATTTCCCTAGGTCTCAGTCATACTTCTAGACCTAGGTAGTAATGCATCAGTCCTAGATCCTTCATCTCTAATTCAGCTGCCAACATCTTCTTTCATTCTTCATTCTACGCTAGTGATGAATAGATCATCCACATATAGTAGAATAATGACGGGCTCTTTATTCACGACCTTGATATATAGTTTCGGATCAACAATACTTTTCACGAACCCAATTCTGAGAAGATATGCATCCATTCTTGCATACCATGTCCTCAATGTTTGCTTCAAGCCATATAGGGCCTTCTCGAGTTTGCAAACATGAGAGTATTGTTGAAGAATTTAGGGCAATTAGGTATAGTAGGATTCTTCTTGACTTGATAACAATTTGTGAAGCTCTTTTACAATTTATCTTGTTAGCTTAATCTTCTTCTTCTTCTTCTTATTAATGCATGTGTGTTTACTTCATCAAATTGCTACCAAAAACATAAGATGTTGGCTCTCTGCCAGGGCAAAACCTCTCTCTCATAGAGAGGAAAACCCTTTCGTAAATTTCTCTTATTGAAGATTCTTATTGATCAATGCCAAACCCTAGACCCTTGACAAGAATATCCTCCAAGCACAAGTCAAGTCCTTACTTCTTCTGACACTTTGTCCTCCTCCTTCCTCCACTTCGTTCCCCGACACTTTGTCCTCCTTCCGGCAACTAGTGATAGACCTTGTTATGTGAGCTCTAGAAGAGAGACTTATCTTTGATCCTTAGTGATATCCTTCACCTATGAAGATACTTTCCTTCTCTTGTCCAACTGAGCTTCTTCTTGATGTGTAGTTGCAGACTTGATGTGACAACACTGCAACCCTAGTTTCTCACATGTGTGGGAGGTTTCCCTTATACTTTTGGTTCCTTTCTCCTTTGCTTGAGAGACTCTCTTATTCGCTTGAGTAGGAGGCCTCATAGGCCTAATTTACTAGACCAAAACGATAAGATATGTATGAATGTGATCTTGCTGCTGTTATGATCGCAAACTGCCCTTATTTTCTCGCACATGTGATTGTTTTTCACCCTAAAAACAATCCCTTCAACTTCGGTTAGACTTCTCCTTCTTCACTGCAATAGAGGTTCCTTAAACTTGCTATCCTGTGAAAAACAATCCCTTCAACTTCAGTTAGACTTCTCCTTCTTCGCTGCAATAGAGGCTCCTTAAACTCGCTTTCCCTTCACCCTTAACTCGTCTTTCTTCTCGTTCATTTCAGAGGTATTGTAGGCTTGTCGTTGGAGGAGTGGACAACCTCTATATATAGAGGATTGTCACTCCTTTAGGCCGACTTGAGGACAGTAGGCCGACTTCATTTCTTTTGCATCAGAATGCTTCTTTGATGATGTCGTTGCATGGAGAGGACTTTGACTTTGCTTGGAGAGATATTCTTTGACTCTTATACAATTATATACATGGTGTAACATTCCCTTAAGGTCTTCAACATTTTCTTTTGACTATTTGACTCACCTATAACACTTTAACATGTGCTAGACCTATTTCAATGAGTAAGAAACTCATTGATAAATATAGCAAAATAATATTTCTTTTTTTGAATAAATACAAATATCAAAAGTACATTTATGAAGGCCAAACTTAGTTACACTTTCTTCAACACTTCTCTCTTAATTAGAGAGGTATTCATAAATCATTACAAAGTGTTTGGCTATTTTTCAATCTTGAAGAATTCACATAATAGAAACCGGATTGACAATCCATCTGTTATAGCATCATAGTAACCAACATTGTTCATAACAAGGCCTTGAATAACAACTCTATCTCTCATAAGATTAGAGCACAATGTTGGCGAGACCAATGGCTTATAGATGCCTTAGTCATTGTCTCTCAAGCTACATACGCACCCGAGTGTTCACTGAGTATGGCCTTCTAGGACTATTGTTGTCTTGGGTTCCCACCCCTCAAAAAATATCGGTCCTCTTGCCTACTCTTGTCTTGGATTCCCTACACATCCTTAAAGAGCATCAAATGCCATGATTACCCAATCCTCCCATTTTTTCTTCCCAAGTGAAGAAGAATGTTGTGTCTATCTCTTCCTCTTAATTGAGGAAGACATGCCCAAGTTTCCTCTAACAAGGAACTTGCCCAAGTTCCTTTGTAGTTGGGAACTTGTTAGAGCTCCCTCTTAGCTAGGGACTTGTCCATTCATCAACAACTTCTTCTTCATGGGTCCTTCAGCTGCTTGATCTCCTTCTTTCCTTCGATGACATGAAGTCTTTGTTTGAACTCCTTCTTGGTAGGGCACCGACCATCGATCACATTCCTTCCTGATTTGTCATGTCATTGCTCCCTTCGTGGAAAGTGGCCTTCTTGATATATATCAGGTCTTTTTGTCATCTGGCTACTCCTTTGTCATCTTGTCTATGCTTCAGAATACTTATCACATGGATGCTTAGTTGTACTTGCTTGTTCCCATACTTTGATTTAGTAGGCCTTCCCGACTTCATCCTAATATTGCCTCAACATCAAATGGTGCTTTTGCTGGATGGCTTCTTCATCATTACATCTTTGTAGAGTTGAATCAGTTATCTACTTCTTCATACTCCAAGGCCTTCATAGGTGTCAAGGGTCCTTTGATCTTTTTCTTCCTTTGTTACAGTTGTCATGCCTTTTTTCGGGAGATGTCTTTAATGGATCTTGTCAGATAGTGATTCTTTGTGATCATGGTGTTTTTCACATGCATAATCTCTTTCTTCATTTGATTCTTCTTGGATAGATTAGTCAACCACCTTATACTCCTTATGGGAGCACTTCTTCATGTTGACCTTCATTGCATTGTAGTACATGCCTTCAAGCATGTCATTGGTGAAAGAGATCCTTTTATACTTGATCATGTCATAGAACTATTCCCATGACTTGATAATATATAAATGATGACATGACTTAGCTTTGATGCATACATACCTCATCTTGATTCTCCTTTGATCATCTTGACTTCATTTGATTGTCCTTGGTGTGGCCCTTCTTGCTTCATCTTCTCTTGCTTGCATATCATCCTTTCTTGAATCCCATGGATGGGACTCCCAATGAGAAATCTGCTCATGTTTATGAATCTTCTTGTTAAGATTCCATCAGAGGATCTTGAAGACCCTTACCCTCCAAATGTTTCTTCCTTTTGATGATAGAGGCATTCTAAGATTCTTAATCATGATCAATTATTCTTTCATTGTGGATGAGGTCCTATAATAGGTATGCTCCTTCTACATGAATATCTTGAGCTATATCTACCATGCTCCTATATTCTAGAATGGTGATTTGTGGTAGCATCGAATGTGCTCTAGCTATGAAAATTGGTGGAGAGGCTAAGGCACATAAGATCCCCAAAATCCAGAAATCGTTTTGGGAAATTCCATCTGGTTGGAGAGATATTAAAATAATTAATATTTTTAATGGAGTACCTATGTTTAAACTTAGGAAAATTAAAATATTAATGGGTATTAATATAAAATTGGGTGAGAAGGTTCTAAATGACGAGGATCAAGTCAAATCTAATCTTAGTCGTTGATTAGGGACTTAATCTTAGCCGTTGAAGACTCAACAAGAAAAGTATAAGAGGAGGCTTGAGGGTCAGTTGGAGACACACAAGCAGATACTCAGTATCTCAAGGAAAATCGATTTTCAAAGAGAAAGAGATCTATTTCAGAGGGAGAGTTGCAGGGTGGAGGAAGAGGGGGGATTAGTTGCAGTCAGGGAGCTCAGAAGAAGTGAAGCAGGGACTCTGAGAGACAACGCAGAAGGAGACATAGATCAGAGAGATGTAGGGATGACGTAGAGAGGGACCAGAGCTGCGCAGAGCCACGCAACATGATGCATTAGAGAAAGGAAGTTCTCCAGGGTGTCAGAAAGTCTCGGAGAAAAGTCTTAGGTGTTTTCTCCCATTGTTTGTGTAATTTTTTTTGTAAAAGCGATTGTTGCTGAAGATTAATAAAACCCTCCTCTGTTGCACTGGTTTTCCCACATTGGGTTTTTCCGTGGACAATTGTCCAAAAATAATTGTGTTGATGTGATTGATTCTTGTGCATATATTTGTTTCTGTATAATGGTGTGATATTTGCAGTAGAATTTATTTTAATATTTACTGAAGGGATTTCATAAATAACTTCTTGGGAATAATAAGTAGGTGAAATAAATAAGCTGCTGCAGTAATAGAATTTCTGTTTAGAAATTTTCACATGGTATCAGAGCAAAGATTCGGCGACAGGAAGGGAAAATCAATTATGGGTCAAGAGCATGATGCAGAAGCGTCCATTCAAGGAGACTCGTGCAGATTCTCAGAAGAATGCACAAGAGATAGAAATTACGATTATTCTAAGTTGGCTTCCAGATTGGAAGAATAAGTTGCTTGCGTAGCAAGCTCTGCCTACTCGGAGGTTTGGTATATAGATAGTGGAGCTTCTTGGCATATGACAAGAATCCGAGAATGCTTTTCAGATTATTAGGAAGAAAGAATGAATTTTCAAATCACCATGGGGAATAAGGAAAAATGTACTCCAGTAGGGAAAGGTACTATAGTTTTTCAAACAGAAACAGGAGAGCGGTTTCGAGCTACCAATGTGCTGCATGTCCCAGGACTGGGGATGAACTTACTTTTTGTATCTCAACTTCAAAACAAGGGCTATGATGTTTTCTTCATTAAGGAGAAAGTATACGTCAAACACTCGAGTTAGAAAAAGAAGGTCCAGATCGGAATCATAAGTAACAGGTTGTACAGGTTGCAGCTAGAATCACCAATGGCACTGATAGGCAACAATGGAGACAAGGATTTGAATGGGACATTTGCATCATGGGGCTCTAAGAATTCTCAGAAAAACTGTAACATAAGTTCCAGATCTTAGTACTGAATGAGATGATGTATGTAGAGGGTGGGCTCTGGGCAAGTATGCCAAAGCAACGTTTCCAAGAAGTAACAATAGGGCCAAGAGTGTACTAGGATTGATACATTCAGACATCTGTGGACCGATGTCCACAAAAGCTCTTAGTGGTGCCGAATACTTTGTCATCTTCATTGATGACCATTCTAGGAAGAATTAGATCTACTTTCTGAAAACCAAAGATGAGGTTTTCGGTCGATTCAAAGAGTTCAAGGCTCTAGTGGAGAATCTGACAGGAAAGAAGATAAAAGTGTTGCACTCAGACAATGGTGGAGAGTATGTTGACAAGGACTTCACCGATTTTTGCGCTAGGGAGGGCATAAGAAGAGAGTGGACAACTCCCTACAATTTGGAGTAGAAGGAAGTAGCAAAAAGGAAGAACAAGACTATTGTGGAAGCAGCTAGAGCAATGATGTATGATCAGGATATGCCAAAATTCCTGTGGGCAGAAGCATGCAACACGTCAGTCTATGTCCAGAATAGAACTCCTCATAGGGCATTGGGCAAGATTACTCCAGAGAAGGTCTTCATCGGGAAGACACCTGAAGTTAGTATTTTAGGATATTTGGGAGTTTAGCATTTTCCTGTATGCCCGAGGAGAAGAGGAAGAAGTTAGATCAAACTGTAGAGAAAGGTTATCTTGTGGGATATAACGAGAATGCTAAGACATATAGAGTCTATCTTCCAGGGAGCACGAAGGTAGTAGTTTGGCGATATGTAAAGTTCATGGAGGATAGAGCTTTAAGAAAATCTCGAGAAATGCCTTCTGAGGAGCAGACAAAAGATGAGCTGTTGGTCAAACCACTTCAACCAGCGGAAGCTAGTGCCAGACATTCTCCTTCAGAACAGGAGGAATCAGAGGAAGAGGAAGCTCTGACAGATGCACCTACTACTAGAGGAAGAACGAGCCGGGAACTCTGACAAATTCTACGGGATGCAGAAGAATTCATTGGTGCACCCAGGAACAGTAAAAGGGAGCGAAGACAGCCAGACGGATACCAAGCCTTAGTAGCTCAGGTTGGGGAACCCTCCAGTTTTCAGGAGGCCGTTCAACATCAAGTATGGGTAGATGCAATGGTGGAGGAATACAACTCTATAATGGTGAATGATGTTTGGGAATTGGTGCCTAGGCCTCTGGACAGATCAGTGGTAGGTTCAAGATGGATATACAAGATCAAATATATTGCAGACGACCATGTGGAGAAATACAAAGTCAAGTTTGTGGCAAAGGGGTATGCTTAGAAGGAAGGAATAGACTATGAAGAGACCTTCGCCCCAATAGCCAGGTATACATCTATTAGAACCATGATATCTCTTGCAGCACAGATGGGGTGGGAGATTCATCAGATGGATGTCAAGACGACATTCTTGAACGGGGTAATACAAGAGGAAGTATACATTGAACAACTAGAAGGCTTTGAGACACATGGGAAGAAATCTCATGTATGCAGATTAAAGAAAGCCTTGTATGGGGCTTAAACAGGCATCTAGAGCATGGTATGGTCGAATTCATGGCTACTTGCAGAAGATGGGGTTCATCAAGAGTGATGCAGATCCCAATCTCTACTATCTGGTTGTAGAGAATGAGCCTCTAGTCCTAGTATTATATGTGGATGATCTCTTCCTGACAGGATCATCCAGGCTCATCAAGCACTGCAAGAAGAATCTAGCCACAAAATTCGACATGAAGGATTTGGGACAGATGCATTACTTTTTGGGGTTGGAAGTTTGGTAGTCGAAGGGTGAGATCTTCCTTGGACAAGGGAGATATGCTACAAAAATCTTGAAGAGATTCAGGATGCAAGATTGTAGACCTATGGCTACTCCAATGATCACCAACTGGAAGAAAATTGATGCATCAAAAGATAAAGATGTTGATCCCACCTTGTAGAGGCAACTCATAGGATCCTTGATGTATTTGGTCAATACCAGGCCAGACATTTATTACGCTGTCAACACCCTCAGTCAGTTTATGGTGGAACCTAAGAGGGTGCATTGGGTAGCAGTGAAACATGTTCTCAGGTATATATAAGGAACAATCGAGCATGGACTATTGCACACCAGAGGCAATGACATCAGGCTAAGAGGGTTCATTGACGCAGATTGGGTTGGAAGTTCAGTGGATCAAAAAAGTACCATTGGGTACTGTTTCAACATTGGATCAGGGATGACTTCCTGGTGCAGTAGGAAACAAAAATCCGTAGCTCTGAGCTCAGTTGAAGCAGAATATATGGCCACTAGCACAACTTCATGTGAAGCCATATGGCTTAGAAAATTGCTTGTAAACCTATTTAGTAGAAGGATGGATGCAACCAGGATCATGTTTGATAATCAGAGTTGCATCAAGCTCTCTGAGAATCTAGTATTTCATGATCGGTCAAAGCACATTGATATCAGGTGTCACTTTGTCAGAGTCTCTGTCCAATGAGGAGCAATACAGATGAGCTACACTCCTACAGGAGAACAGGTGGTGGACATCCTCACCAAGGCCTTAGGAAGAACAAAGTTCATGGAGAAGATGGGGATGGTAAAGAATCCATTTCAGTAGCCGAAATGGATAAGTGTCAAGTGTTGCAGTGCAGTAGTTAGCAGTGCTATGGGCAGCATGGGCAACATATGGAGAGGGAGCTGCCATACAAATTTAGCAGTGGCAGTGGCAATGTCATGGGCAGTAGTACAGAAAGCAGTAGTGCAGATGGTGTGAGGCATCAAGCCAATTATCAACACAGGTACCAGTGCGGAAGGATCAATGTGATATTTCAATGATGGAGCATTACTAGAGCACATTTCTCGCTAAGAGG